>CALSCR010000351.1:0-12114 GCA_943704495.1 Pigoraptor chileana
GTGTGTGTGTGTGTGTGTGTGTGTGTGTGTGTGTGTGTGTGTGTGTGTGTGTGTGTGTGTGTGTGTGTGTGTGGTATGTGTGAATGAATGAAGCAGAGGACAATAGATACACTAATCAATAAATATACGCCAGAGGACAAGCTCCTCACACACACACACATAATGGGAAAGTGGCGCAAGCACAGAGCGCGTGCGCACAAAGCAGGCAGATGCCCTGTTACACACAAAGCGAGCAGATGCCCTGTTACACACAAAGCAGCCAGATGCCCTGTTACACACAAAGCGAGCAGATGCCCTTTTACACACAAAGCAGCCAGATGCCCTGTTACACACTGTTACACACCTTCCCGTTTGTTGCATTGAGGTCCAATTTGCCCTTGTCGAGCAGCTGCACCACGACCGGCAGTGCATTGACGGCGCACGCCCAGTGAAGCGCACTCCATCCACGCGCAGTGACGCAGTGAACACTCGCACCAAACTCAATCAGCTTTGACGCAAGATCGGAATTGTTGGCCTTGATTGCACCCATGAGAGCCGTCTCTCCGTCAACATCCGCGGCATCCAACAGCGCACATGCACCGTCAACCGGATGTGCGACGCCAGACACCTTCGCGCTCGCATGTTGTCGGCAAGCACCCACAAGCGCCTCTGCACACTGCACCGCTCCCCTCGCCGCACACTCGTGCAGTGGCGTGCGTCCGTGAGCATTTCTCGCAAATACGTCTGCCCTGTGCGTGATAAGAGCAGCAACCATCTCGGCGCGTTCGTTCGCACACGCAACGTGCAACGGCGTATTTCCAGATGCATTCTTGAGTGACACATCCGCGCCTTCCCCAATGAGCACATTCGCGATCTGCACGTGCCCCAACTCGGCGGCCACGTGCAACGCGGAGTTGCCGAGTGCGTCCACACGGTGCACAGGATTCATCGACGCACCAACGAGGTCGTAGTTGCACTGGAGCATGCCGCCGTTGACAATTCGCGACGCCGCAATTGATCGTGCAACCGCAATGTGGTCGCCCGTGGCAACAATAATATGGAGCGGGCTGAGTGAGTCTTGAATATCCTCGGGGTCCGTGTGGAAGACAACGGCCTCGCGCGTATCTATGTCTGGCAGAGGTGTGGCAACTGCGAAATGTACAAGAAGGCATATCAGCTGAAGGCGACTTGGACTGCACTTGTCGATGAACATCTCAACACAACACACCGCACTGCCCAATGCAGTCCCCTTCCCCACTCCTTCCCCAACAGACAAAGAGCGCAGATGCACACACGAGAAGCACACGAGTGTAAATGACAGACAGCACAAAGGAAAGAAGATTAAAGAAACACAAACACAAACATAAACAAACAAACAAACAAAAAACAAAACAACAAAAAAACAAGCGCACCGTATTCAATCTTGATGGTCTTTGCCGGTCGCTCCATCTCCAAATCTCCACCTGCGCCACCAAGGCCCACCGCCTGCGACTCGCGCCTCCGCTTTTCATTCTTCTTGACATGGCGCACACCGTACACAGTCCCTCCCGCAACAACAGCAACACCGCACACACTCAGCACGCACGCCACCGCAATTGCAGTGACATTTGTTCCAGACGATTTGTTTCCGGGCGTTGGATCTATCGGTTGCACCTGGGCGACGGCGACAGGAGTGATGCCAAAGCCAACCTTCTGCGAGAGGATTTGTGCGTCGTTCATCGCGGCAAGAAAAACAGCAACGTCGATGGGTGCTCTGAAGGGCGAGTCTGAGGCCGCGTCGAAGGAGAGACGGACGTTTGTCTTGTAACGGCTGCATTGCGAGGAGGAAGAAAGGGGTTGGTGTGGACTCAAATACCATAAACACGCTCGTTTGGAGATTGGTGTTGAAAAATTTGAATCACGCATATGCACACACGCATACATATACACAAACAAACTAATAGCAACCAAAAAATAAATAAATAACAAAAACAACAACAAACAAAAACAAAAAACCAAACAACGCACAACAGAAAATTGAAGCAAAACATGAATAGAAAAAAGACTCACTCTGGAGAACTGCTATCATCATTTGCGTTCAGAATGTACGCCCGCGCCGACTTTATCGATGCGACCCCATTCAACAGGACTCCGAGATTACGCTGAAATGCCTTTCGCTTGTCGACAAACATTGTTGGCATCATATCCACAACAAGTTCAACGTCGCCAATGTGCTGCAGCGGCACATCAGAGCAATCACCACCGTCATATCCGCACTCGCGCGCCTTGCACAGCTGGTCACAGATACCGTCTTTGAAACGGCCCTCGCAGGCAACCTCCGCCGGACACACCTGCAGACCCCCGTCGAGCCGCGATCCCGTGCCGCAGTCGACAGAGGCACTAAAAAGACACGCGGACGACCCACACATCGCCGCCTCCTCCGGAGAACACACACCATCAGCCATGAACGACTGGCAGGCTGTCTTGTTTGGGCACGTCTCCCATGCCTTTTTGGCCATGTTGCCGACACAGTCGAGGCCGTCCCAGTTGCACGCGGCAGAGTTGCAGTCTTCGTCGCACGTCATGTCGCCATATGACAATTTGCAAGACTGATAAAAATAAAATGTGGAATGTTGGGAAGTGTGAGTAGCGGTTGAGAACGAATAGAAGTGCAAGCGCAAGGTATGGAGAGAGACAAAGCACACATATATACATGCATGGCACACAAGCAAGAAAAATATGATACATACACACACACGCTCGCACGCACACACACATTGATACATACACACACCAATATCAACACACACACACACACACACACACACACACGTAATTCAAGCACGAGAGGGGACGAAGCGATTCGCGATACCTCCACGGGGCAGCTGTCCCAAATCGGGGTCGCAGACAGCGTGAGTTTCCACTTTTCGCAGTCAAGACCATCCCAGTTGCACGCAAGGTGATTGCACTCGCGATCGCACACGCCATCCGCAAACACGGACCGGCAGTGTTCAGAGCTCGTGCAGTTGTCCCACGAACGATCAACAAGAGTGGTGTAACTCTGCGGATCGCAGTCGAATCCGTCCCAATTGCAGACAAAAGTATCGCATTTGCTGTTGCAGATCCCGTCGCTGTACGAGCCTTGGCACTCAGCATGCTGGCAGAGCGACCACTTGGACGCATCGTTCAAAACCCGGACCGTCAGAATGCCGCGACAGTCCTCAAAGTCCCACATGCACTCGTAGCGCATGCACGACTCGTCGCACACGCCGTTGTCTGCGAGGGCCCTGCAGTTGCGGTTGGGACAAAAGGCCCAAAGATCATCCCCGCTGCTTGAGGATCCCGCGCCCACGCAGTCGCCATCGTCAAAATTACACACGTCGATGTTGCACTCGCGGTTGCATATGCCGTTTGAAGAAAGCTGGAGGCAGTGGGACGCACACGTGAGCGAGTCGTCGATGTCGGACTTGTCGCACTCTCCGCCGTCAAACTCGCACTCGCCAGTATTGCACAGCTGATCGCACTGTGAGTTATTCGCCATTATTCCGCAGAGGTCCTGGTACAAACACTGATTCAACGAGTCTTTTGGAATCAACGGGTTAGACCCGGGAGTGCTGGACCCGCCACCATTGTTGGACGTTGCGCAGTCCCATCCATCAAACATGCACATTGCAGAATTGCATTCCAGGTCGCACATTCCGTCCGCAAAGCGATAGCGACAATAGTCTAACAGAGGACATGAGGCAAACGCGGATGCAGGAGGCGCTCCGTTTCGAAAACAGTCGAGTCCGTCCCAGTTGCAATCGGTCATGTCGCATTCTGGATCACAGACACCGTCGCCACTCTTCACGCGGCAATCTTCGGGCGTCGGACAGAGTAGCCACGATAGAGTTCCCGACAATGTGTTGAAAGATGCACAGTCGAGGCCATCCCAAAGACAGCCCCGGGTGTTGCACTCGGGGTGGCATGTGCCATCGCCGATGCGGTAGACGCAGTATGCAGCCGAGGGGCAGTCGGCCCAACTCCAATGCAGGGTAGACAACATGCAGTCGAACCCATCAAGAAAGCAGCCAACGGTATTGCACGACGGATCGCAAATGCCATCCCCGGCGTGTGATTTGCAGTATGACGCGGGCGCACATTGGCTCCAATTTCGTTTGTCGTCTGCCGCGGACGCGACGCCGACAATTGCGAAAGATGCCACAAGAGCGGCAAGCGTCAACATCGAGCACATCCTGGCGGTCAAAGCCACGCGGGGGCGCTGACAACAGAACTGCTCCCCCATGTCAGGCGTTGCCCCGTCACCGCAGATACGGAAATGGAAACGCGGCAAGTTTGGGACGAACAACGAAAGCGACTGGCGCCTGGTCTCTGTTGTACGAACTCGGCTTCAACTCACACCGCGGGCCGATTTCATTGTCAAGAGAGTGCAAACGCACACCCAGTAGAATAAGAGACTTTCTATTTCGATTCCGCAATGAGTTCCAAGTGTGTGCTGCTAAGTGTCAGTCCAGGGCAATGATCCATGGGAGGGGATGCAGGTACTTATTTACAGTCTAATAGGTTGACGTTGCCTAATCATTCCATAGTGTGTGATGAAACGTTACAGCACGGATAAGCCGTTGGTGCAGGGAAGCTGCATGCACACAGCAGTAACTAGCGATATGCGAGTGGGGTAAACGCGAGAGTGGGAGAGTGTGTATGTGCGTATGTGTGCGTATGTGTGCGTATCCGTGTGTCTGAGATCGGACGGAAGCCGCAGTCGTCGCACATAAACGTTGAGTATGGAGTCCATAGTCGGTCGATAGTGAAGGGGCAGTCCATAGTGAGTGTATGGACCCGATAGAGTGCCCATAGTGAGGGATGTGGAAATGCCCCCCAGCCAATCGGATCAACGGAATCCCACGCGTGAATTCTACTTACACGCACTTTACACTCATTGAAGGATTGATAGGTAATAGTAGGATATTAATATCATCTGAAAGTGTGTATTACTAGTGCATAGGAGGATTATTTCGGATTAACTCACAAGAATCCGCTGAAATTGTGTACACAGTGTGTCATTGAAATCTGACTAATTAAGTTAGATGCGTGGAAGCAATTATAATAAATCAGAAATTGTCGTCCATACAGCGTAAGGCTTCCGTTCTCTTGTGTCGTGAAGAGTTGTACAGACCATGGCACCAACCACGCGGACGGCGCTTGCCGTTGTAATCTTGTGTGTGTTTGGGGCTTTGAATTGCAGTGCCGCCGTCACATACTGCTCTCGCCAGGATCCCTGCTGGCCAACATCGGCAGATGTAGCTGCGCTGACAGACGCACTCGAACCCAAACTTCCGCGCGTCCTTGCGTGGGCCGGTGGCTCTGCGCCCCGCGTCACTGCGGTGCCCGTCTCGTCTCCCAATGATCAGCCGCTCTACGGAGCGGGAGTAGGCGGTCTTGCCCCTGTCTACGCCGAGTCCCCCGATGACCAAAAGGGGACGTGCTTTGTGACACCTCCATCAGGAAGTGTATTCGCACCACTGTACTGCCTTGTGTCTCTCCGCAATGTTCCTTACAACGGATGGACGCCGTCGTTCACCGTGTGGCCACTGAAAGCGGCGCATGTGCAGGCGGCGGTGCGTTTTGCCGTGGCGCACAATCTTTGCATCATGGTCGCCGGCACCGGACACGATTTCCTTAACAGGCACTCGTGCGATGGCGGCGTGTTCATCCGCACGTCTCTGATGAAAGATATTGAGTGGGATCTAGTGGATAAGAAGGGGTTCGGCCACCCGGGTGGTAATGTCCGTTTCGGACCCGGCATCGTCTTTAGTGAGGCGCACAAGTCGGCGGCCGACAACAAACGCGTCATATCGTCGGGCTGGGCGACTACTGTGGGGATCGTGGGATGGTCCATCGGGGGCGGTCATGGCCCCTTTGCGCCGTCGCTTGGACTCGGCGTTGATAACATTCTCGAGGTGGATATTGTCACTGCCAATGGAACGCTGGTCACGGCAAACGCAAAGCAAAATTCCGATCTCTACTGGGCAGTGCGTGGCGGTGGCGGCTCCACGTGGGGTGTCATTACGTCCATTACCCTCCGCGCGCATCTCATTCCGGCGGGTGGATTCGCGCTGGTCGAAGCTCAGTGGTCCGGGACCATGTGTGGTGACGGAGAAGCCAAGCTGGATGCAATCATTGATCTCCACACTAAATTTATTCTCGCCCGCGATAGCCGTTTCGGCGGTCTGATCCACATTACTCCCTCTGCCAGTAACGGATCGTGTGCCGCCGTATGGACGGCATATCTGAGGTATGTATTTTCCGGCAGTGCTACTGATCCTGCTGCCACGGGTGCATTGGCCGAACTTTCATCTGCGGCCGCCGCCGACTCTATCCACACCTCCACCTTTGGAACGTGGTATGAGGAAATGATTCCCCAGGCACTAGAGCCGATCCTCCCTCTTGACGTCCTGTCGCCCTCGTCGGACGGTGTTGGGGGTCTGTCGTCTGTGGTTGTCGGGCGCGACGTAGTGACTGACGGTCGTCTGGCAAAGCAGCTCAAGGCGCGCCTATTTGACTGTAAAATCACGAAACAGTGCACCCGGCAAGAGCTATATCACGACATTACCGGGAATCCGGGCTCGCCGCAGGACCCGAACGTGTCGATCGCGCGTGGAATGCGGACTGGCATTGTCCATTGGGTTGCCATCATGCAGACCCATGCCAACATGGACACATACTATGCTCTCGGCGAGAGCTCGTACTTCTCCGAAAGTTCGTATTCTATGGACGGTAACAGCTGGCAGTCCCGGTATTGGGGCGATAACTACCCGCGGCTGCTTGACGTCAAGAATCGGTGGGATCCGCAGGGCATCTTTTGGTGCCACCACTGTGTCGGCGCGGAGGACTGAGCGACTTAATCGCGGAGTCCTATATGAATAATCCTTCGTTTCTCTCGCGCTCTCTCTCTTTAGTGTTGGTTCGTTGTCTGCTCCAACCATTCCATTACAAATGTTTCCTTATTGTACATATTTTCGGAACGAACTACAAATTTGTCACCAAGTCTCCCGAGAAGGTTTTTTACGAGTATGTCTGCATCAGTTTGTATTTTTGATCTGCCAATTTGTGATAGGAGAAATTGCACATATACCAACCATAAATGAATCTAGTTGATCTACTACACAAGCCTCAAAGGGGGATGGGGGGAACGGTGCAGGAAGGAAGCACAACAGTGTAACAGACAAGGGCGCCTCTTCGTCCCCTTGGTAACAAATCAGCGTGTTTAATGTGGAAAGTGGAGTTCGCAGTTTGTCATCTTTTTCTCGCAAAGTTCAAATTAACGCGCGGGTGGTCTGTCCCAAAGCGAGTGCTGTGGTTGGCTGGGATGCGCTGTGATCACGCACCCGCCCAAATTGGGCAATTAGCTACGTAAATGCTACTATCGGCTGGACTCCAGTCACAGCGCATGTAGGCAGTGTAAGTCGATAATAGTGAAATGTTGAATATGTGTATTAATCTGACGGCTGTTTGGTGTACGGTCATACAAAGTGCTATTGATAGCAACTTGTGTGTCTTGGACTACACGATGATGTTTGTAATTGTGGGTGGTCTTCGTCGCTCTCTCTCTCGGCCACGAATTGTGGAGTGTGCGTTTGTGGGCATGTGCGCGTTGTTGTGTGTGAGTGAGTGTGTGTATGTGTGTGTGAGTGTGAGTGTGTGTGTGTGGTGTGTGTGTGGTGTGTGTGATCGCGTTGTCCCTCGTTCAGCTGACCGCACACTATAAAAGTACGCGCATCCTGATCAAACATAAAGTTGATTCACTGATCCAAACGAAAAAGATCCCACGTTCGAGTGTATCAACACCATCCTCTCTGTCGACTATGCTTCGCACTGCATCCCGCGCCGTTGGAGGCATTGCCCGCACCGTTTCCCGACGACAGTTGCAATCTGCCACCGGAGTGTGTGCACCCACTCTTCTCCGCCGAACAATGGAGAACACACAGCCGATGAGGTCGATTGCAACAACACCCACTGCCCCTCAGCAGCCTGCGGCAGAGGCAGAGAAGCAGCCATTCACCGAACTCGTGCGTGACTTTCTCGATCCCAAGGACTTCTACGATTCGGTCCAGCGGAACGGTATCGACTACTTTTGCGGAGTGCCCGACTCTCTCCTTAAGGACTTTTGCGCATATGTGACAACAAACACACCCGCGACAAACCATGTCATCACGGCCAATGAAGGCAACGGCATCGCGCTTGCCGCCGGGTACCATCTTGCCACCGGCAAGTACGGCATGGTGTATCTCCAGGTGCGTCTTTTTTTCTATAATGTTTGTTGTACCGTTTCCTGGCTTAGAATGCGTGTGGATGCGATAAAATAATGAGTCTTTAAGCAGTCATCTAACTCTTTAATCCTTGGCATGTCTCCATCCTTTTTTAAAATGCAGAACTCCGGTCTGGGCAACATTGTGAATCCTCTCATGTCGCTTGCGGTTCCCGAGGTGTACAGCATTCCCATGCTCTTGCTTATTGGATGGCGCGGTGAGCCCGGAAAGAAGGACGAGCCGCAGCACTTGATCCAGGGACAGGTGCGAATGTACCTGTGTATGACGTCTTGGTCTTTCGTATAGCTTGTCGCAATGTATTTTCACCACTGCAGACACAATCACACACACGTACACTCACAAACACATATGCACACATGCACACATGCCTATCTAAACACTCCTCCCCCATAATCCTTCTTTCTGTTTTTGCAGTCGACGCCTGGTCTTCTTGCATCGCTGAACATTCCGTTCCAAGTGCTTCCCGATTTCCAAGAAGGTGCTGAGAAGGTTATTAAGCAGGCTGTGCGCTACATGGAGGGCAACCAGGGGCCGTATGCCATCCTCGTCCGCCGTCAGACGTTCCTCCCTTACAAGATGCCCTCGGAGAAGGGGGCATATGAGATGAATCGCGAGGGTGCGCTCAAGGTGATTGTGGACGGACTCGACGACCGCGACGTTGTTGTCGGCACGACGGGTATGCTTTCCCGCGAGCTGTTCGAGTACCGTGTTGCCAAGAAGCACGGCCACGAGAAGGACTTTTTGACGGTTGGGTCGATGGGGCATGCATCTGCGATTGCACTCGGCATCGCCAACGCAAAGTCACACCGACAGGTGTTTTGTCTCGATGGAGACGGCGCGCTGATCATGCACATGGGTGCCATGGTTACTGTCGGCAACACGCAGCCCAAGAACTTCAAGCACGTTGTCATTAACAACGGCGCACACGACTCTGTCGGTGGACAGCCGACGCTTGCTCTCCGCGAGGATCTCAACTTTCGGGACATTGCGCGTGCGTGCGGGTACAAGTGGACCGCACTTGCCGAGACAAAGGAAGACGCGGCAAAGAAGATCGCCGAGCTCAAGGCATCGGATGGGCCCGGACTGCTCGAGATTCGCGTGAACAAGGGTGGGCGTAAGGACCTCGGGCGGCCAACGCGGTCGCCAATTGAGAACAAGCAGGATTTCATGGGATTTCTCTCTGACGACAAGTAAATGTCACGCGTCGCATAGTGGTTGTGCGTATTGCAAGTCGTACTTTCACACACACACACATATTGTCACTTTCTCCCTTCTCGAATAGTCCCAGCCTTTCTTCCTATTGCGTGTCTGCCGTTGCGTCTGCTGTTGCTCTTCTCTTTACTCTTGTGAATTTTCATTCCTTTGTTTGTTTGTCGATATGCTGGCGTGCGTCTCTTTGTCCCTCCGCTCTCTCTCTCTCTCTCTCTCTATAACTCTCGCTCCCGCTCCTCTTTGATTGTACTTTTACTTGAACTGCGACGTCTGCTGTGTCTGACGAAACGCGAAACCGTTGATCGATTGTGGCCAAAGAATGGAATATGGTCCATCTCTGTCAGATGGGTTCCTGACCTTCTTTTTCCCTCTCCCAATACAAAAAATATAACCATGATGACAACACGCTGTGACGGCGCTCCGTTTCAATGTTTGTGTGTGGGGAGTCTTTTAATGAGGAATGTCACTGATGTGTGTGTGGTGCAAGAGCCTTGTTGCATGCAGGAGAGAGCCCGTCAGTCAACCCCAGCTCAGCGTATTTATTAAGGCAAGAAGAAGCAAAAATCAGACAGACCTAATTACTATTGAAAATCACAACTACGAAACGGAGGCACGCGAATGAGGGCACTGCATGCACCGCACAAACTGGGTGGATCAAGTTTTATTCTTATGCTTAAGACCACCGATTCAGTTGAAAGATAAAGAGATAACGCAATACGATGTAAGAAAAGGCAAAAAGAAAAACAACGCAATTCAAATTTTTGTTCCGCAAAGAGGGCAGCTGCAACGCTGCTCTCGCGGGGTTCGACAGACACGTCGGCAGGCATAGATGTGGTGTGTGTGTGTGTGTGTGTGTGTGTGTGTGTGTGTGTGTGTGTGTGTGTGTGTGTGTGTGTGTGTGTGTGTGTGGTGTGTGTGTGTGGTTGTGTGTCTGGGTATGTGTGTGTGTGGTGTGTGTGTTACAACGATAGCCTGAGAGATAGACAGAGACAGAGACAGACAAAGACAGACAGACAGAAACAGAGAGAGACAACACACGAGAAGAGCAACGGAGACGATGCTGAATAGTGCGGCTCTTAATTCCAAAATCCGCAACTCTGCATTATATCATCAGTGTTCCGACGCGCCCACCCGGATGCTGTTGCCGAGGGAGATGAGAGAGTACACGGCGTCACTCAGCGCGGATCGATCCTCGTCGTCATGGGCGACAGACGACACACTGCTGTACGACCGCATCGAGTCGCTTCCGGGGGACGCGCGCTGCCCTTGCATCGCCGTCGCTTGCAAGGAGTGTCCGTGGTGAACGGGAACAACACTAGCGTCGTAGATGGGGTATCCCGTGTGCGGGGAGCTGTGCACGTGGCGGGACGACGAGTGATAGAACGAGTTTGAGTCGCCGCCGGCAGCACCCGTCACCTCCTGAAGCGCTTGGCCAGTAAGTGGCCTGTGCTGTGCGGGTCCAACACCTAGTGTGAACTGCATTTTGCCCTTTGCAATTGTGCCTCCGTTTACAATCAGCGGTGCCGGAGGGGGCGATGAGGACATCTTTACGGGATGTCCCTGGGGATAGACAGAGTAGCGCCGGGATTGCTGTTGCTGTTGTTGCTGCTGCTGTTGTTGATATTGTTGTTGTTGTTGTTGTTGTTGTTGTTGTTGTTGTTGTTGTTGTTGGAGCTGTTGCTGTTGCTGTTGCTGTTGGTGGTGGTGGTGGTGTTGGTTGTGTTGGCCGTGCCCACGATGCGATCCCGAGCGCTCGTCTGCACGAGGCAGAATTGTGCGTTGCGGTGCAAATGCATTCCCTGGATACGATGAGCTGTTGGAGTGCTGCATGTGAGGAAGAGTCTGTGGTGTGTGCTGCGTGGCGCCGTTTGCACGTCCCTGCGCGGGAGCGGGGCACAAGACCACACGACGCTTCTTGGGTGCTGTGTGAGTTAGTGCATGTGGTGTCATGTGAGTGTGGGTGTGTGTGTGTGTTTGGGGGGGGGGGGGTAACGTAAATACATGTGTGAGTGTGGGTATCGATGTGCATCCATGAATGCGAATACATTGCGAAGAAGGGGATGAGCACAATAAATATGGCGGCATGCACCGCAGCAACTACTACTGTCTGCCTGGCCGTGAGCACGAAGCCGGGAAATACACGCAATTTCACTTAGGCCTTTGGCTCAGATACGGCAAATGTTCAGATCTACGGGAAGCATATTATACCTGGCTCCGTTGTGCCGTCGCCCTGCTGTGAATCGTTGCGCGGTCGCTTTCCCCGGGGTGACGGGTGTGCAGCTGCGTTGATTTTAAAGTCGATCAGAAAGTGGAGTGGGAGAGGAGTAAGAAACAGTCTTCACGGCTTTGTTTTCCAAACAAGAGTATAAATAGGCGCGTGCTGATTGCAGAACGAACGGCCGAACAAACATTTGCAGAATACCACCACTGTGTTTAGGTGTTGTGTTGTCTTTTTTGTTAAAAACAATTGAAACAATTGCAATCAAAATTTCAGGTAACATTGCAGATACTCACGGACTTTGAGAAGACGGCGCGAAAACACGCACGTGTCCGAGCAGAACCACAGACCCGACCGATTTGTGGCTGTTACATGTGTTGGCATACGCGGCGGGGG
>CALSCR010000354.1:0-10442 GCA_943704495.1 Pigoraptor chileana
ACACACACACACACACACACACACACACACACACACACACACACACACACACACACACACACATATATATATATATATATATATATATTCCCTTTTATATATATATATATATACATATATACGCACACCACACCACACACACTGCACCTGTGGAACGGGCTGCGATCGTCTCCCCGTCGTCAGCTTGCCCTTGTAGAGAGTCAGCGCCCCAATACGCTCAATCGATACCTTTTCGAGGTAGCTTGCAGTCGCATCGACATGGAGTGCAGCGCAAAGTGCGCATACCAGCGCCAGTGCCGCCGCACAGAGCTTCAATGTTGGTCCCATGTTCCTCAATTGTTCAACGTCACACAAGAGACATAATTTGTGTGAGAGTGGTGCACGATGATTTGGCTTGTTGCTTTCGACTGTTCTCTGTAGATTACTTCGCACCATTGCACATCGGAACTTGAACGCACAGTGCGAGTCGTGAGTTGTGTAAGCCACCCCGGATGAGAGATGTGACGTCACACGTATGGAGTATTGTTGGCAGCTTCTGATTGGTTGGAATTGCAGACTTTGTCCAATCGGAAACATGCTTACATATCGTAAAAACATGTTGTAATTGTTTATATATTTCGGAAAATCTATTTCTTTGGGTGGGTTATTTTTCCATGCACGTGACGTCACGTGTTGTAGAATAAAGCTTCGCCGACGCGGGACAACTCAAATGAACATCAGAAATGGATGCGAAATTCAACAGATTTCACATTAATTGTCTCGATCAGTTTTGGTCCGAGTAAGGATTCGGAAACTGGTGTTACTACTTCTCTCTCTCTCACTGCCTGTGCCGTGACGCAGCGGTTATGATCTCTCATTATTGTCCATCACGGGTGATGTCGATACTCTCTGTTTCCGCCAACTGTCACAGCAAACCAGGTCATTTAACTCCGTTCATATGTGTCCCTCCGACGCAAACTCTTACGGCTTCTGAAGAAGATTGGGCATCGAGGCACATTCAGCTCTTACATTTGCGCTTCCGATTCATTGCGTCACCGGCATCAGTTTTCACCGGATTTTTTTGTGGGCGGCGGTATACTTAAACAGTCAATACAGGAGCATCAGCGTGTCAACGGGGACATATCGTTCACGTTTACGACGGTCAAACTTGCGCTACTGTTCGTTGTGTCTTCATAGGTCTACTTTCGACACAAAAAAAAAAATGTTCGGGTTTGGTATGGGAATGGCGGGTGGCACTTTTGTGCGTGAGTACCGTTGTTTCTCTGTGGCCATGCTGCCCAATGGCAAGGAGGAAAAGTTGCGTGAGATGGAAAAGGGAGGTAAAATCATTCTCCCTCCGTCGGCGTTGGATCAGCTGTCGCGGTTGAATATTGCGTATCCTATGCTCTTTGAGTTGACGAATCGCAAGGGCAACAAGACGACGCACGCAGGCGTCCTCGAATTTATTGCGGAGGAAGGCCGCGTGTATCTGCCCTATTGGGTGAGGCTGCCTTTCTGTGTGCATCTCTTTCGTTTTGAATAATTCCGTGGCGGTGGCTCATAGTGCTACTCGGCTGCTGCACTCCGTGACCATGTTTGAAGTGACAAATTTGCCAGAAACGCTATGCCTTTATCTTGAATTTTCAACGCGACCTTTTTATTTGTGCTTTTAGTTTATTATCTGTCAATTCATGTTAGTTATTCGTATGCATCGTCTTGCCTGCCAAGGTGCCTTAGTTGTCGTATGTGTGTAGTCTTAAACTGCGGAGACGCGTGGCTGGTCTAATATTGCATCAATCTCCCCCGCCATTTGTTGTGCTGGTTGCAGATGATGCAAAACATGGTCGTGCAGGAGGGGCACGTGATCACTGTCAAAAGTGCGACTCTAAAAACTTGCACATTTGCAAAGTTCCAGCCGCAGTCGGTTGACTTTCTCGACATCAGCAATCCCAAAGCAGTGTGGGTTGACTTACGTGCAATACGCAGCCATGTCTATGTGTGTGGTGTGGGTTGAGTTGAGTGCAAAATATAGCTGTGTCTCTGTGTGGTGGGTCTTCTTGATTCGCTAACTGAGTTCGTCTCTCGCTTTCTTCCCCACTCTTTATTAAAACATGCATTTTCATGCATCCAACCGAGCAGACTTGAAAACAGCCTACGAAACTTTGCGTGTCTCACTGTTGGAGATATGATCGCGATCAACTACAACAACAAAGTTTACGAAATGGACGTCCTCGAATTGAAGGTTTGTGTTTGATTGTGCTTGCGTGCATGTGTGTGCTTGTATGGCGTGTTTGTGCATGTGTGTGCATGTGTGGATTGTTTGTGCACTTGTCGTCTGAATTGCTATAGTGCAAAACCCACACACACACATACACACACACAACACATACACACACACGCGTACGCACACACACACGCACACACACACACATACACTTTCACACATACACTCATAATACAAACATACATACACATACTCATACACACACACACACACGCACACACACATACACTTTCACACACACACTCATAATACACACATACACACACACACACACACACGCACACGCGCGCCACAGCCAACAAGACACTGACTTGAATCCCCACATCTCAATGCATTCATTGCAGCCCGCGAATGCCGTGACCATTATCGAGTGCGATATGCAAGTCGACTTTGCTGCACCAAAGGGATACGTCGAGCCCCAACGACCCGCACCTCCCAGCGACAAGGAGGTATGGCTGTGTTGTGATGCTGCAAGGTTTTGGACATATGATCACGTGCTTCTGCGGATCACGTGCTTCTGTATGTCTACCTCGATTGCTTTACACTGTCTTTCTTGGAACACTATTCGTGTGGACAAAAGTACACCTCTCTCAAAGTCGGTCTGTTTATGTATTGTGTGTGTGTGTGTGTTTGTTTTCGGCACGCATTCTATGCTCCAACCTCTCACGTTGCATATGTGCGTGAACACAATTGCAGCGGTTGGCGGAGGCACTTGGACCCACACCCAGCAACGAGGATGACGAGGATGAATCGCCAAAGAAGACGGGATTCCAGGCCTTTGGGGGGTCTGGATACCGCCTGGATGGGAAAGGACAGAAGGGGAAGGGCAAGGACTCGCCCAATCCGGCCGCCGCCGCCGCACTCGCACGTGCATCATCAACGCCGATCGCCATGGGCCAGCGGTAAGTGTGCATATAAATGTATATGTATATATATATATATGGGTTTGTGTGTTTTAGTGTACGTGCATGTTTGTGGTGGTTCATATGTGTTTTGCAGTACTCGTATGTGAAATAATCTACACCGTTGTTGCTTTTTTTGTGTGTATGTTTTGGTTTTTGTTATATGTAATTCAACACTTATTCCCATCCTTTTGCGCTCTGATGCTGGCATGTGTCACACTGTGTGTTACAACAACCGTGTTTTTTCCGCATCGTAACAGAAATCGGAATCCGTCGGAGAGTGAGGAGGACAGCGGATCGTTTCCAAAGGGAAAACTGCTTTTCAGCAGAGGAACACCACCAGCACGTGACACCCGACCAGCTGCAGCCCCCGCAGCCGGCACTGGTGCATCAGACAAGGACAGCAAGGTGTGACTTACGTTTCATATCTTCACACGCACACACACACACACTCACACGCTCTCTCACATACACACACACTCACACACACTCTAGTCCGTCAGCAAATTGTCATAGACATTGCTGGCATATCGTCTTGTATGTGCCGGTCAATAGACATCGTGGAAGACGCTGACGTGAATCTTATCCTCTTATTGCCCCTTACGTGGGTTCTTCCTTCCTGTGCACATTCTCTTCTTCTCCATTATTACTAATTGAGCTTTAATTGCATCTCTTTGTTTTTTTTTTGGTTTGTTTACAGGAATCCCCCGCTCCTGAGGCCAAATCTACCTTTCCAGCTTTTGGCGGGAAGGGATATACATTGCGCTGAATTGTTTCTTGTCAATCCAATCGATAAAAATGAACAATGGAGTGGGAAAAAACCGTGTATTCGCTCTGTTGAGAATTGTAAGTTCATTACTCTCATAGTAATCACTGTATTGATTGGTTGCATATTGTGGTATTTTCCCAGCGCAGTCAATTTACAGAAATGCGCGCACATTTGTTTATGTGTTTGTGTGTGTGCGAGGTATGGGTTGCGCCAGCGGCTCCCACGGGCTTCGTCCACGGGGAGGGTGCTTCGCGACTACTGAGTGACCTCGAAATATCACTATTGGCTTCATGAATCCTTTTGTCGCATCCCAACGTCGAAGATGACTCTCCTTTGAGAGTGAACTGAGAACGCGTGTTGGCCCGTCCTCAGTTCCAGCCGAAGTCCAGACTGTTCACGCTGTTGCTTGTAATTGCGATGCACGAGTCATTAAACGTGTGACGGCGGTACAGTGGTCTTATCGTGTACGTCTTGAACGACATGCATGCATCCAGATCCGTTTCGCTCGAGGTACTGTAGATGGATGTATCGCTCTCGCGTCGCGGATGAGGGGAATCGAGGACCAAGCAGTCTCCCTGACCAGCGGCGGGGATCTCGATGCGAAGAGCCATTTCGGTTTTCGTTTTGCGAAGCGGTGGGGCTGCCATCTTATTAACGAAGCTTGATTGTCACGAATGGCGTCTTTAAATGTCAGGGTTCCGTAGTGGCTTGGTTGTACGAATGATATCGTGGGTGACCACGGCCCCAGTACTTTAATACTAACCCGAAGGCAAAATGCAGCTTGTCATAGAACGGGTTCACAGCCGCAAGCGATGACATAATCGGCAGCCCTTACAACAATTGAGATACCCCGCCACTGCTGCCGCCCAGTTGCGTGTGTGGACACCGCGTGTGCGTGTTTCGTGTGTCGTGTGTAAGTATGTGCGTCAGTGCCCGCCCTCTCCGCGTCTCCAACCAGATCAACTACTGCCCCTTTCAACTATCCTGGAAACGGATGACGCTCCTTCCTAATCCGTCCGGCGCTGAATGCGCATGTTACCAGTTTGTTCTAACGTATCACGTGACCTCACCCAAACGTGATGGCGTAGCCGTAACATTAAATTGACGACAGCCCGCTATTGTGTGCAAATGGGACTGGAAAATGCACATTATAACGCCCGAGTGGATTTTGACCGACGAGAGCATCCGGGGTGTTTCATTCTGAAGCCGTCGTGCGGTTGTGATTTCAATTAAAAGTGTGGACGAGTGCGCCACTGAGGCAGCCAATCAGCGTGCGCGAAATATACATCATAACGCCGGCACGTGACCATCACGGATCGTCCGGCCGTGGCGTGTCGACAGTAAAACGTCAAGCCATTTGACACAACTGCTACAATTATGTAACGTGCCTCAACTTTCCAACAATACGTGAATTATAGAATTCGGACCTTGAGAAAATGGTGCGGTTGGACGCTGCTGCTGTTGATCAAGTCACTGCGTCGGGCACGTTTTCAGTGCTTCCGGACGAGCTTCTCCTGGACATATCGCGGATGTGTGGCAATGCTGACAGATTATCTCTCCGCCATACGTGCATGCGGTGGTTTCGCGTTGCCGAGCCTATCATTAGAATCCGCGTTGAAAATAAGGAGATGATTGGCGACGTTGGAAGGATCGCGCGCAATGCTGGCGGTGCGCGTGTACACGTGCGAGTGATGGGAAAGGAGGTCGAGGACTCCGATGTGTGTGTTCTTGCGTCTGTACATTCCCTCGTACTTGATTCGTGCAAGAAGCTTGTTGACGTTTCACCCCTTGCGAGCTGCTTTTCACTCAGCCTTGCGTATACGCGGGTATCCAATGTGTCCTTGTTGGGAAATGTGCACACTCTGAATCTGGCCAACTGCAAGAGTGTCGTGGATGTGTCGGCGCTTGGTCGCCTACACACACTTATATTGGCACACACCCTCATCGAGGATGTCTCCGCACTCGGACGCGTGCACACTCTTTCGCTATTGTGCTGCCCGCACGTTAAGGATGTCTCTCAATTGGGCGGTATACACACTCTCAGCCTTGCGGGGTGCCGTTCGCTGACAGACGTGAGCACCCTCTCGCATGTCCATGATCTCGACCTTTCGTTCTGCACCGGTATAACGGACGTGTCGGGACTGTACGGTGTGCACACACTTAATCTTTCAGGATGCGACGGCGTTAATGATGTCTCTTCGTTGGGACGCTTACATTCGCTGATCCTTTCGTACTGCACGGGCGATTTTGATTTATCTGCCCTTGGCGGGCTCGATTATCTGAATATCACGCGATGCAAGTATGTGCGGAACCTATCCGCAATTGTAAATTCGGTGGGGGAAATAGTCATGTGATGTACAATAGTGTTCGTCGACAGATCATTGGCGATTTCATAAGGATCCGGGAAATGTTTCTCCGCGCGGGTCTGTGCAACCACATTCGAACACTATTGCCCATCGCAACTGCCACGCCAGGAGCACATGCAACACATACGCCTGCAGCCTCGGTGTGTCTCAACGATGGCACGCTCGACGCTGCGGCAGAAGCGTGTGCATGCCCGCGATCTGGACTGGCAGCAGCTGCTGAGAAGCGCTGCTTTTGCGAATTGCGCCTGCGAGAGCATGGGGCATTTGTTCCACGGTATTACTGGCCGTGTTGCTGGCGTGGTCGTGTGTTACTGCGCAGCGATGGCCACTGGCCGTACGGAGCTGGCGGTGGAAGCTGATCCCGGGTCAAATAAACAGGAGCGGTTGCATTGCTCTGTTCAGTGGGTCGCATGGCTTGTGTAGGAGGCTTGAGTGGAGTAGACACGGGTGACTATGTTTGCGGAAGGCGAGACCAGAGGACGAATGACACACGCAATGGTTTTTATATTACGCTGCTTAATGGGCAGCAAAATATGATATAATAACATAATAATACACGCAATCCTCCAAAATAGAATTCTTTCGAAATCGCAGCGTAAGTTCCAATCAGGACAGCAGAAAAACAGCCGCGTCTTAGATTAACAACTCAGACGCCAAATCAGCCCCCCCCCCCCTCTTCGGCAGATAGCCGCTGTCTTTCATCATAGATGCATTTCAATCTTGGCAGCGGGTGGCGCACTCTCTCTCTCGCGCACAGTAACGCGCACGTTGGCATCGTCCGTCAGATCAATGTGCGTCACATGAGTGTGCACGACAGGCCTCTCGTCGCGATCGCGGGGTGCGTGCTCCTGAGTGGCTGACTCGCCCTCTGGCACGCTCCAGTTACGTGCGGGAAAGTACACTCTGTGTGCCGGTACGCTTACTGGATCCAAAACACCCTCCGCACGAAGCATCTGCGCCGTTTTGTAGCGGATCACAACACGCCCAAGACACTCACTCCCGCGGACGTATTTTGAAACGGGGACATGGGTTGGTGGTGGCCGCGCCATCATCGCACCCGACGCGGCGGTTTTCTATCCCCCTGGGACGCCGCCTGTGATGCAAGTGCGCGCAAGTCGGGGTTCACGTTGACTGCAGTCCTTGAGACGGGAGCGCCAAGTGTTGTCGTCACCAGTCGCGCGGCAAACTTCTTTCCGGCGGGTACCACGATGCCCGACTGCCGTGCGCTGTCCCCACTGCCCCCACTGCCCCCACTGCCCCCACTGCCCCCACTTCCTGTGTTACTGGCGCTGTTGTTGGTGGTCGATGAGCGTGCAGTTGTTGACGGAAGCACTTGCACACGGGATACCTTGTAACACTTAACCTCGACAGATCCAATCGCAGCGATTGCGTCGGGAGACATTGTTACGTCGCCTTCGCTGTACTGAGGAAAGCCAAAGACAAACGGGTGGATTTCATCATCCGATCCTCTGTGGCCCTTGCAAACCATTGAACCGTGGGAAAACTTTGAATTGCCCCTCGTGCATCCGTCGATCACCACATAGCCCCAGAGGTGCCTCATCGGCGTGTCGGCACATACACGAAATGCCCTCCCAGGCTGTGCGATGAAGATGTGTTTGAACGTTGGAAGTCGTTCCCCGGTCTCCGCATCGCGCAAGTACGCGTCCATTTCGTAATTGTTGGCTCTGAACTGTGTCCGGTGACGCACCTTCATTTTCCCCGTCGGTCGGCAAAAAAGCTCTCTGTGTCTATGTGGTTTGATCAGACAACAAAAATCTCCAATCTAAGAAGGGTGTTCGGACATGTTCAGATTTCTTTTGTTTGTTTGTGTGTGTGTGTGTGTGTGTGTGTGTGTGTGTGTGTGTGTGTGTGTGTGTGTGTGTGTGTGTGTGTGTGTGTGTGAACTGGCACAGCCGCGGATTTCACGCGCCAGACTGTCATCAATCAGAATTTGGCGGGAGTTGTCGGCGAGGAAAATTGATGACTCTTGAGTCACACTATTCATTTACGCACTGATCAGCGTTGATTTACCGGGAACCGGGCAGACAGGCAAAAAAAAAGTTATTGCGACGACGGCCGATCACTGAGTAGCTTGGGAATTGATTTGCCGACAACTGACAGGGCACTTTCATGCTTCGCATTCTATGTTACATATTGTTACAAGACGCCCAATGAGCACCCGGTGAGGAGCTACAGTAATGCACTCCCCGGCCGGACAGCTACAGCAGGCATGCAACGATCAGACGATCAAAACGGTAAGCTATCCAAAGCAGATCAAGCGAATATGCATATGCTGGTGGTTTAACGAGACCATTTAGTTCCATTGCGGGACTGCCCTCAACAGCGGCACGTGATCTGCTACAGAGCGACTGTTTTCCCGGGATTGTGCTTCTTGATGCCCTTGTGAGGCTCTTTCTTTGCAAGCTGGTGGAGATGGGCGTCGAGATCCCGAGTCGACACATTCCATGTAAGAGAGGCGCTCCGCCGCACAATTTCGTCACACGCGCACACACACGCTGCACGAATGTTGGTATCATAGTTGCGCCATGCGTCTGATCCGGGCGCTTGCAGAGACGATACGTCCGTACCGGCTACATTTCAGTAACAGGGGCAGTGCGCAAGGGGGTAGTATGTGCGTGTGTGTATATGTTTGTATTTAGCAGGACAAAACGAAGGGGGTTGTATATACGTGCCCAAAGCGCGTAAATCCATTCACGCGTAGTGAGGCGGATACTCAGATATACTCTCACACACACACAAAGTATATATTTCACTCACCCTCAATGGCCTGTTCCAGCCACGAGTCCAGACGAATAATCCCGAGCGACCGCAACACGGCGGGAACTGAAGTGCCCCCAAACACCGTCAGCCTGTCGGCGTCGGAGAATGAGAGCTGCGCAGAGCACAAGAAGGGTACACATGTTCACGAGTTGTATAAGAGATGCAAAGTAAAGTATGCATAAATGTGTTATTGAGGGGCATCGATATTGTTGTGCTGTGAGAATCGAGTATATGCAAGATAGATAGGTTGCCCTCACATGACCAGAAATTGAAATGTATAAGTGCAGACAAACACACACGCACACACACACGCACACACACATGCATATACACATGCACATATACTCACGTCGGGAAGATTCGGTGCCACACGTTTCTGTAGTTGACCTATAAGTAGCTGCGCCTTTGAAAAAAGTGGAACCACTTTTGTGTTGACAAAAGCGAGACATGTGGAATTCAAAGTCAGCGATCACACAGTATGTATGAGACACACATAAAACACAGAATATGAATATACATTCAAAAAGCAAGCACGTGCATGCGGTTCCAATTGCACACCCAACGACAGCGTAGTTGAAATAAAGCATGCCACAGTCGAAACAAAAAGAGAATCAATTTAGGGATATGCCAACGACAGGCAGTCCACACACCAGTTCCATCCCACGTGGGCGCGTCTTTGAATGCGGGGAAGGCAGCCGCAAGCCTCTCTACTGTGGTGGCGGCGGGACCATTGCCATCGAGCGCCGCCTGGCGGACAGACTGAACGACAAATTGACTCAGTCGCTGGTAACCGTGCGACTGAAGAATCTCCGCAGTCTCTTGGAATACTTTGTGAATGGTCTCCGCAAACGGCTGTGGTACATGCGTATGCGTGAGTGCGTGCGCATTTGCGCGTGTAAATGTTGGTAGGGGGGATGATGGATGTTTCAATGGTGAGCACAGATGATATCGCCGCTTGATATATAAACGTCCCACTCATGTGTGTGTATTCTGACAAGGATCGCTTTCACGTTAACACACACGCACACGCACACGCACACACACACACATACACATACACACGTTAATAACCATGACATAAAGCCACTCGCACACACCTTCAGCGGCCCAGCCACCTCGAGGGTGACGCCGGGCATGGGTTCGGTGGACACCGTCAGCGGAATGTTAAAGTGAGACGCAATATCCGCAACGGAGAGGCCCTTCAGAAACGGTGCATCCAATTTCCCGCCGCTAATGTGCATGCTTACCATTCCAAACAGGATGGTTTCTCCAGGGCCCTGTGTGGAGTGAGTGAGTGAGTGCGTGTGTGTATGTGTGTGTGTGTGTGTGTGTGTGTGTGTGTGTGTGTGTGTGTGTGTGTG
>CALSCR010000355.1:0-16260 GCA_943704495.1 Pigoraptor chileana
CACACACAAATCGGGCTCCAAATCACGACGCGGAAGTTTTGCGATTGTGCACGGCATGTCGGTCGTCGTTCTGCGGCAAACGAACAGTCACAAACACATTGTCGCCATGAATGTGCTCTACTGGACATCGCTGCTCATCGTACCTCCGATGATGTTGTTTCTCAGCATCGAGATCACCAACGGACCAGCGTGGCTGTGGGGCACGGCCCGAATGGGTGGGTTGCACCTGTACACGTTTTAATTCACGCACAAAAACAAAACGACAACGCTTCCAATTATCCACTCTCAGACCAGCGGGCTTGATGCGTTAATCTTTGCCGGTGACAGGCAGTTAACGTCGAGTCGGATGCTCTTTACTCACCAAAACAGCACAACCTTCTCATTCCCGGACTATCCTCACAGGATTGACGATGGCCCTCACCTTTCTCTGGAGCGGTATTCACGTTGCATCGACGATACGTCTCTATCACATCATCACCACGTCCAGGCGTGCAATCGCATCTGGAGGGAGTAAACACTCTGTCACGGCGATGGGGGGGCCGGCACTGCACGCGGGATTCGATGAAGACGCGCGCACACCGGTGGAAGGTGACATCGCTCCCGACGGACAACATGCATACGCAAACCCCCTGCGAGGACTGCCCGGCGTGGCTGCTGCCGGCGCACAAACGGCGGCTGCGTCGAGTGAAATTGTCGCTTCTCCACCGGCCCCACGCTCCCGACCTTCAAGTGCAGCGGCGAACTCTGCGCGTACAAGCACTATAAGCATATCGTCGGCTCAGCGAATCCAATCCGGAATTGTCTACGCGGGTATGAGTGCGTCTGCACAACTGCAAGGAGGCAAATCGCGGTCTGTGCGGCATGACGTCATGTTGCGTAAGGTGTTCCGCTTTCTTGTGGTGACGTCCATGTTGGAGATTGGCGTGTTGGGCATGCAAGGATACGTCATTCTGACGTATATCTGGCTCAAACCGATTGCACACGAGTACGACGAGGTTCCCACATACGAGCGATTCATTTGGAATGTGCTGTTCGAGAGCGCAGAGATGCTGCTGCTCGTCGTAAGCTTGTACTTTTTCAGGCCACTCGCGCCGCACGAAATGCGTAACACACGGAATTTTGCGGGAAAGTTTCTCCTGCGTGCCGACAAGAAGGTATCGCTCGAAGCAGGAGACAGCCTCTCCTCCCTCGGCAGCGAGGGTCGTGCACAGATGGACGGCGCTGAACGTACGTCAACATGTCCTGAGCAGGACTCGGGATATCATGTTGTGCCGACGACGGGTGCCGTGTATGGATTGTCTGCGGCGTCGACGGGCAAGTGCGGAGGCTCAGCGCACATTGAAGCCGACACAGAGCCCACGCCAACGCGATTGTTAAGCTTCATCGAAGAAGACGGAGAGGAAAGCACGAGTGATGATGCAATGTCACAAGAGATGGAAATGGCGCGGTCGGACATGGGGTCGTCGGAGACGTCGCACAAAGGTCAAGGGAATGCGACCGATAGCGCATTGCAGCCCATGATCCGACGAAGGAGTTGTGATTGGGACGGTGGTGCCACGAATGACTTTGATGAGGAGCCGACAAGAAGGCGGAGAAGCTCGCTCGGTGATGTGCTTGCCCGCATTGCCAGCGCCGTCAGTTCTGCAGCAACAATCGGTGTTGCCGGGCGTCGTGAGTCGCAAGGTAGTGTTCGGATATACGATGAGGAAGAGGAGTCCCTTTAGTGTGATGCCAAATCACACTAAAGGCCGGCCGCACACACACACACACACACACAAGCACATAAATACTTGCTTAATTATAAAACCCTTATTAAAACTAAATCTACTCCAGTTTTCTAAAATTGTCCTGGACATAACCAGATCAGAAGAATGGCCGTCGCCGGGGCGGAGTGGCTATTCCCGCAGACTGGAAACAAATTGCTGGACCTGATTGGGTGCCGCCTCTGGAAGTTGACAGCGCTAATAATAGGCATGATTCAGCCTCAGTAAATAGTAAGGCGGCCGGACACATTCCCTCTCCGTCTCTCTCTCTCCACATCCTCACATTCTCTTTCTCACCACCCAACCCACGAATCATTGCGACAAGAAACAACAACACTACCTCCAAGAGAAATGAGAGCACGACAAACCGAAAGGCCTATGAACGAAGGGCTGCCATTTTCAACACGCGGGGATAGGACTTTGTTTTGTTTTGTGTGTTTGTTTTGGATTTCGTAGCAGCGTCATTGCCTAGGATGTTATTTTTGCGGGGGGGAAACCTCCTTCCGAACAAATAGACCATTTGGTACAGCTCGTGCCCCATTGTGGGAAGGGGGGTTCCTTCGCACAACATGACATGATGTGAAGAGAGCTGTGACTTTCTTCCCTCTTTTGGGCTCTGAATCGTCGCACTTTGGAACGAACGACAAGGGGGATAGCCGCGCCACAAAATGGCGTCTTCGGCTGCTCTCGCGACCTCAGCAGCGGCCTCGTTGGCAAGCGTAGCAAGCTCACTGCTATCGTCCGCATTGCCATCCGCATCCCACCGCCCGCCGCCGGCTGATGGCTTCCCATTCGCCACTCCGCTTCCGCCCCCGCCACCGCCATCTTTTGACGACAGCGGCTGCCCAGTGCCTTATTGCGGGATCAACTGCACGATCACATATGCCGACGACCTTGGGTCGATATACTACTCTTACAACTATTTTATCCTTGCCTTGATGTCGGGGCTTTTCGGATTGAGCGCGCTGTGGTTATATCGCGTCATACAGTGGCGCGGATGGAGGCGACGGTGTCGGCAGCGCACGATTCTCGCACATCTTTTAGTGTCAACCTTCCTCATGGTCATCCGCAACATAGATTTGCAAGGATGGCAGGGCGTGTATTCTGAGCCTGTATATCACGGCATGTATGGTTGCAGCGTGGCTTGCCAATATCTTCTCATGTGAGTGTCGAAAGCATTTTTTTGTGTGTGCACATTTCTCCATTTAAAATGCAGTTATTGTACCCTCAGAGCCTCTGACTACGTACTGACTCATACATGTGCATCCACGCAACATCGCAGCTTTGCTGTTGTCCACGGCATGTCTGTTGTGTCTCTAACGCAAGCGGGGCGCCAGCGGGAGATTGTGATGATGAACCGGCTGTATCTGGCCTCACTCGTCGTGGTACCCCCAGTGATTATTGCTCTCAGCGTGCAAATCGCTTTCCACTCTGCATGGCCCTGGGGAACTGCTCGTCTGGGTGGGTATTGAAGATGTATGTGTATTTGTGTGTGTTTGTGTGTGTTTGTGTGTGTTTGTGGAAGTGTTTATGTGTATGTGTATGTGTATGTGTATGTGTATGTGTATGTGTATGTGTATGTGTATGTGTATGTATATGTATGTGTATGTGCATGTGTATGTGTATGTGCATGTGTATGTGTGTGTATGCATGTGTATGTGTGATAGAATTTAAAGCCAGTGGCGTATGTTGTATGTCATATGTCGACTGAGTGTCGAGACCCCTCCTTCCAATTTTGTTAGATAAATAATCACACCGTGTCACTAAACACTGACGCTCGTGCCCTTACCTTCTTCTTTTTCTTTTCTTTTTTGCAGCATTCACAATCATAATCACCCTTATATGGGCGATCATAAACATCGCCTGCACTGTCATTCTCTATCGCTTTATCTTTTCATCGTCCCGCGCTTTCGCTCTCTCCCAAGGCACAATCGCATTGGGTGGCGACGCTCTCGAACCCGGCCTCGACAGGATTACGCCGACCGGAGGCGCCGAGAAGTCAAACTTTGCGAACCCATTACGTCGATTTTCCATCCGCCAACAAAATCCACCGCCCGTCGAGCGTTCGGATTCGTCCGGACGTCGCCTGTCGATCTCGCAGTCCGGACTCGTCTACTCCGACCGGCGTGCGTCCATACAGCTCCAGTTGCAGGTGCCAGGCGGGCGCACCGCGAGGCACACATTTATGCTCCGGAAGGTGTTTCTCTTTCTGGCTGGATCGTCGCTGATGGGGGCAGTGGTTGTTGGCATGCAGGCGTATGTTTTGGGTGGGTAGTGCTCACATTGCACGTGCTTCCGTATCTCTGTCTCTCTTGTGGAGTCCATGGGCACCGCGGCTACGACACTGATCTCTGGAATCCCACATCTTTCTCTCTCTCTCGTCCTCTTGTGGAGTTTTTGAGTCCAAGGGCATACCGCCTCAGACAGTGCAATGTTCTGACTAATTTGTTGAACACTCGTTTCCCTGACAAGCAAGTTGACCGATATCATATTGTCCGCAACCATATTACGATACCCCCCCCCCCCACACACACACACACACTCACTCCCACACACACTCACACACACACTCACACACAAAAAACAATCAAAACAAATGCAGTGGCGTATTGGTTGCGTAACAAGTACAACAACTACCCAAAGCCAGACAAGCGGGAGCTCATGTGGACCATTCTCTTCCAGATGGCCGAACTGATGCTCATTATTTTTACGTTCTACTTTTTCCGACCGCTCTCCGAAGACGACATGAGGAACAAGAGGAATTTTGCGGGAAAACTGCTCAACACCAGCGCTAGTGACGGGTCTGTCGGAAGGCCCGATTCGAAACATCAAGTACGCTCCGATGCCTCCGCAGTCAACGAGGAAGACGAGGACCCGACCGACATGCGCACTTCGTCGATCAGCGTATCGGAAACCTCCGATGTGCCTCTAGCCGACGTGACCAGGAGCCGGGGCGTGTCAGTCAGCCTTGTCGGGCTTGACGGGCGCGACTTGGACCCGCAGGAAGCGCTTGTGCGGCGGACGAACATGCGTTCCGCCGAAAAGCAGTCTCGCCTTCTTAGCTTCATCGAGGAGGGTGGGGAGGAGGATGAGGTCGACGGCGGGTTCTTTGCGCGAATGGGCATTGAATTGCCGCCAAGTGAGCCTGTTCAGTCGCCAGACTCACTCAACTCCTCGTCTGCGGAATCTGACATGCGATCGCTCTTCTTGTCGCGGAGGCGCGCATCTGCCGATGACAGCGCTTCCGGGAGGCGTCGCTCGCTTGGGGAGATACTGTCGTTCAATAGGAACGGTGGAGAGCGGCGTGGGTCCAGCGGCGATATCGAGCGACGCAGGTCGTCTGTTGGAGATGTTATTTCGAGGTTTGTGGGATCGTCGTCGCGGTTGTCGCGGAGTAATCCAGATAACCTGGACAGTGCTCCCGATCCCGAGCTTTCTGTCGTTGTTGAGTGAAATGTGTGCGATTGTGCGTTTGCGTTTGCGTGCGACGCGTCTGTTTTGCATTTAGTTTGTGAGCGTTTCTGCTTGTGCCTGTTGTGTGCGGTACAAAATATACATTTTGTGCGGCAAGTGGAACACATGCTCGCCTCTGTCTGTCTGTCCCTCTTGTGGAGTCTGTGCGCACAGCGACCAAGACATTGACTTGCATCCTATCTCTGTCTCTCGCTCTTTCTGTGTGCATGTGTCTGGGAGTTGCCTGTGCAGTGACTACATTGCAGCACTGCCATGTTCGATTTACTTTGCTGCCATGGTCCCCTCCCTTGCCGGCTTTTAATACTCCGATCCATGACCAAAAGCAGTTATAAGCAAGCTTTTACGTAAAGCTATTATCGAGGGATGGTTTTATTCATCAGTTTGGCGCGTTGTGCTGCAACTTCAGAATTATCCGTTTGTGGGTCTTCAGTTTTTGTTAATTGTTCATTGTGTAATGATGCCTTTGCATGCAGTTCCGTCACAACAAGTCTGAATAGCCCAAGAAGAAAAAAGCTGGATACCTGTCACTTCCAAGTGGTAAAAGTGTGCAGCCGGCTGCATTCAGGTGTTTAGTGGTTATTCCGCACTTACACTGAGTAGTTATGTTTTTCGCGTGTAGTAACATAAAATCGTGGTCAAGTGGTAACAGGCGCAGTGACCGATTTGTGTGAAATGCGGCGTCAAATATGACACGAAAGCTGACGGTCATGTCACCTTCCAGGGTCAATTCGCCGATCAATCACACACACACACACACACACACACACACACCACATACACACACACACACACTCACACATACACACCACACACACACATACACACCACACACACACACACACACACACACACACATACACACCACACACACACACACACACACACCGGCACACACACACCCAGCCGGCCAACCCTTCAGGGATATACACTATGGGAGCGGGCTTCATTTAGTGCCCGGCCACATTGGATGGCTCATTCTGAACTCATCTCACACCAGCGGTCACTGCACTTGCAGATTCTCACACGACCCATACTACCTTCAAACAAAGAAAACTTGTACATCGAGAGCCTAGCGGAAAAACATCGCGCATTATCAACTGATTGTTGTTTGGAAGATCGAAGAGTTTGCCTGTCAGTCGATGCAACTGTGAAGCCTTTCGGTCCACACCACACCAATATCGCCACCAACAACACAAGCGAAACAACGGTGAGCGCAGCACTGCCATCACGCCAGAAGAATGATGGAAGTGTCTGCGACTCGCACTGCGCCCCACTCGGACTCTCCCTCGCGCAAGCATTCGTTGAAGACGAGCAATGGCAGCCACTCGAATCACTCGCGTAACGAGACCCGCCAGGCCAATGCCACATTCGATCTTTCCAAGCTCTTGGAGGATGGACGCGACGGGGGCGGCATAGACATGTCTGCAATCGACGAATTTCGGCTCTCCGTGTTCTCGCGTCTCAAAGGAATCACATCCGGACTTCGCCAGGAGCAAGATCGCATCGAACAGCACCTCCGCATGGCCCAAGCCCTCGTTCACAACCAATCTGACGAGTCGAACATCTTGTCGAGCGACAACCACGAAGCCGAGCATCTCAAGCAGTCTCAGATCAAAGAGCGGGCACGCCTTGAAGATCGCCTGCGTGCCGAGGCGGAGGAGCTGATAGAAGCAGAGGAAGTGCAACGGACACAGGCCCGCCTGTGGGCAAAGGTCAAGGCACTGACAGAGCGCATCCACGACCTGGAGGAGGCGCGGGAAATCGAGTCTGCAAGCCGCAATCGCCTCACACAGAAGAGGAACGCATTCGAGTCGAAGATCGGGCATCTCGAGACGCGCCAGATGAATCAGCGCAAGCAGCTTGCGGAGGCGCAGAGTCGCCAGGAAACGAGCACACAACAGATATCCGAGTTGGAAAACAAGCACATGTCGGACCGCGACAAGGCGAGTCTCGCAAAACTGGACCGTCTGTTTGCGGAACACCACAAGGTCATCCAACGCAAGCAAGGTTGGTGGGGATGCATGTGAGGGTTAGGACGACTGAGATGACGCAGGGGGGGGGGGGGAATGCATGTGCACGAAATTCGGTTGGTTCTCATAAGAGCCCTTGGTGTAATTGTATTGGGCATGAGTTCGCACACTTACTCTTCGTCTCCATGCGGATACTGGCTGCATCGCCACAACAACAACAACAACTGAACAACGACGACAAACTACACAAACTACACAAACTACAACTGTAAATCAATGCAACCCACCACAGCCGAGCAACTCCGCGAGTGCCAGCTGTTGGAGCAGAAGCACACCGCAGTCGAGTTTGAGATTGAGTTTCGCACAGCCGAAGAGAGGTATATAAGGCCTTTCCCCGGCGGGTCCAAAATGCCCATTACCAAGCGGGCGCATGCAGAACCCCTGTAGTGGCAGTCAACCACTGTCACTAACCTGCCTTGCTCGTGTCCTCAATTCATTTCGGTTGCAGAGAAATGCTCGTCGCGGAACAAAAGGTGCAACTGCTGCAAACCATCTCGGGACAGCGCAAAGAGGTATGTGTGTATGTGGTGGTTGGCGATGGTCTTTGGCTGTAGCACTACTCGATGCGCAAATCAAATGTGCCGAATGCTGCTGTCCCACATTACTTTTGCATGCCCAATGCATTTCTGAAGATGACACGCTCTTTTGCCACCTCTCACGCTACACGCACACACACACACACACACACACACACACACACACACACACACACACACACACACACACACACACACACACACACTCACACACACACACACACACGTACATACATACATACACATGAACACAGCTTGAGGACGAGAAGGACCGCATGGGCGAGCAGCACCAAGCAATCGAGGCGCTCCAGTCGCGCGAAATGCAGCGTTTGCAGTCGCAACAGCTGTCCCACTCGCAAACACGTCAGTCACGTGAGCTAACACGTCTACAGCGCGGACAAGCAAAGATCCGCGACAGGGCCCGCAAGCACGAAATCGCGGATCAGTACTCTGAGTTTGTGCAGGGCCAGAGCGACACGGACGGCGCCAGCAGTACGCACGATTCAAGCAGTTTTTTCGCCAGCAGCGCCACGGACAGCCGTGCGCACAGCGAGCGTGCAACGAGCGAGGATGCTCGCTCGGAGGGGCGTTCCGAGGGCGGCGCCGAGGGGGAGCAGGACGAAGCCGATGCCGAGGCAAAGCGTCGAGAGGCGCTCGCGGATCGTAATCGCCAGCGCAACGCCGCAGAAGATGACCAGCGCTCTCTCATCGACCAACAAAAGCTAGAGGCGGCGTCCAAATTGGAGCAGAACCGCCTGAATATCGTTGCGCTGGGTCGTCGCCAGCAGCGGGTAATTGAGGAATTGCGACACCAGCAGAGGGATGAGATGGCGCAATTCGACAAGGATGCGACGCGCGCTCTCTCCGACTGCAAGCAGCAGCAGGAAACGGACCTGAAGACACTCAAAACGGACCATGCACGTGAGATGGACGAGGCGATCTCCCAGCAGCAGCGCGAGGCCGATACCCTTCGCAGCGCCGAAGAGGTCGAGTTGCGCCTCACCAAGCAGCTTGAGGACGAGAAGCAGATCACAAACCGCATCCTGCACCAACTGCTGCCAAAAACAATTGCCGAAGACCTCAAATGCGGTCGCAGGATCGAACCAGAGACGTTCGAGTCTGTGACCATTTTTTTCAGTGATGTTTGTGGGTTTACACAGCTGACGGCGCGCAGCAATCCGTTGCAGATTGTTGCTCTTCTCAATCGGCTATACACGACCTTTGATGGCATTCTTGACAAATTTGATGCTTATAAGGTTGGTTGGTTAATGGGGGCTCGTTATTTGTTTGTTTGTGTTGGTTTTTTGGTGAATGTGCAGTTAACTGAGTTTGTCTGTGGCCAACACAAACTAACAACAACTGCACACATACACACACACTTGACTTTGATCACAAACACTCGTAGGTCGAAACCATTGGCGATGCATACCAGGTTGTGAGCGGGCTTCCCATCCGAAACGGCAATCGCCACGCATTCGTGATTGCAGACTTGGCATTGGCCCTCCGCGATGCGATTGACACGATTGATCTCTCGGATCAGGAGACGGATAAGCTCACGCTGAGGATTGGAATGCACACTGGCGAGTGCCTGGCAGGCGTCGTCGGCGTCAGCATGCCCCGATACTGCCTTTTCGGCGAAACAGTTGTGACAGGTTTGTTGCAAGTTTGCTAGTGCCATTTGCGTCGCGGGAGTGGACGGGAAGGTGGAATTGGGTGGATGGCACATTGCAGAAATTGTCACCGCGTCCAAAGCTCACACCAAAAGCACATACCCACACACACGCACACACCGTCTGCACAGCCCAACGCATGGAGTCGTCGGGAGAAGCGCTAAAGATCCATGTGAGCCCCGTCACGCTTGAAATAATCAAGGACGCGTACAACTTTGAGACACGCGCGGGCAAAGGCGTGGACATCGGTGGACAGAAACTGCAGACGTCGTGGCTTCTCAGCAAGAAGTAGATCGCGTCGTTCAACCCCCCCCCCCCTCCCCCCCAACACACACACACACAAAAACACGCCTCTCCTCACAACTCACTCTCGCCTCTGCAGTTGCGCGCATGATTTTGCGCGTGACTTTCTGTTTCAATTTCAGTTTTTTTTTCTTCAGTTTTTTTTCTTCTTTTTCTCTCAAAGAAGTTGAAAAGAGTGTGGGTTGGACCCACCTCCGTATTGGCATCAGATCAGATGCAACCCCAGCCATGTGTGCTTCGGCGTTGTGTTGTTCATTCCGTGCAACCCATCGAATACGTAAACGTCATTTTGCACAAATACAAGAAGATTACAACCTACACACCATTGCACCGATGAAGACCACCAGGTCAATAGTAATATTCTTTTGGCATGCAGTGGATATACGGTATGCACACGGTGTCCGTGTTTACACAAGTCGCGGAACGAACGTGCACACCACTGCAAAGGAGACTATTGGGAAATAATTCAGTCTGTCTCGACGGCTGGCAAATGGAAGTCGCCTGAATATATAAAGTTCTGAGTACTGGCTTGAATCTTATTATGCATGCAACAAACTCAATGCTGTCAAAGAATGTGGGGCGCCTGTAAACGACAACGATTTTTTTTTGCATAAAGTGTATATGCCAAGCGACCGCATACGACACGACCGCTTGGTTGGATGCACAAATGTGCCCCAGGAGCGCACCTCACACACCCATCAACAAAAGATGCACCATGCGCAAACACAAACATTCAGTCGCCAAACAATGTGCAAAAGCACAGAGCAGTATAGTGTAACCGCCGAAAATAAGCACGCGGCAAACAAAAAGCAGACGCGAGAAAGATCCCATCGCACTTGACAACAGCGGAGGGGGGTTGTTGCTGCGGAACAGCCGGAACGAGGGCGTACGGAGCGTAGACAGCTCACACACACACCCACGACCAACACGAATCCGATAGTCAAATGCACGAGAAATGAAACCCACTCGCACGCACGCACAAACAGCGTTGGACACACGAGAAACCACAATAGAATTGCACAAAAGGGCGACGTCGAGAAAGCGTTATTACAGCACAAACCATCAAAGAAATAGGAGCAAAGAGGAACACACGCGCACCACGCAACAAAGCAATGCGTCCACACGCAATCACAAGTCACACGGCGAGAGACACACCGATGCAATTGAGAAGAGAACCGATTTCGGGAGAAAAAATTGAAAGAAGAGAGTGCGGAATAGCCCCGCAAACTCAAGCCACACATCTTCATCCACGTGACAAACAGCCTGAACACTCTGGACGATCTATTCAAGCAGTCTTCCGCATTAGGGTGACGAGCGAGGAGGCACAAATGCGACGACAGTCACACCACACCAACACTCACGCCACACTACACAACAAACACACACAAGAGAGGCAACCAGCAAAGACACGCGCCAAAACAAACGCCAAAAACAAACACACGCAAAAGCAATCACAAACGCCACCAAAGAATCAGCGCCACTTGACCGACACCACAGAGGCAGTGGTGGGAGAGTGGCGTATCGACCCTTCGGCCTGTAGAGGCGATGTGCGCTTAGGCCTGGGCCTGGACGGCTGCGGGGGCGGCCTCCTTGTAGACCTTGTTCTCCGACAGCGGCCGCTCGGGGATCGACTCCTCCTTGGGCTCGAGGATGGTGACCATGTCGGGGAGGGGGATCTTGGGGCCCGTCTTGCCAGAGGGGTCAAAAGGCAGCATGATCTTGACCTTGATGCCGAGCACTCCTGTTTGTTTACATTTTCATCATGCGCACACAAAAGAGGAAACAGCATTCACAGAACAACATGCAATCAGAAATGGCGAAATGGATATGCAATGTCAACACGGCAGCAATAATCAACTAGATCGTACACAATAAAGTGTGTGTGTGTGATACTGTGCACGTGAACGCGAGGGCGTGGATGATGGACTGCAACTGAACCACAATCAAAGTAGAGCCCATCCAATGCAATACACAGCAAAACAGGCATATCATGCAGCACGCCACACACCCTGGCGGAGGAGAACGTGGCGGACGGCAGTGTCCATGTAGTCGCGGGTGGGCTGGCCAGAGTGCACCATGAAGCCGTCAGAGAACTTCATGCTCTTGGCACGCTGCGCGCGGAGCTTGCCAGAGACAATGACCTCGCAGCCCTTGGCGCCGTTCTCCATGATAAAGCGGAGAACACCGTAGCACGCACTGCATTTACAAACGGCACCACATATACCAGAGGGGGGTCGATTTAGATGGCACCCCGCATATTCAAGCAATACATACAACATATGCCAAACACACATTTCTTGGCCCACTACAACACACGCAAGGGACAGTTGTTCAACAACAACACAACAACAACAGCAAGGGCACTGACCGGCGCACGGCAAGGCCTCCGAGGAGCTTGTAGCGGAGCGACTCGCACTGAGCGACAGCGCAGAGGCCGCGGTTGGCGACCTTCTCGGCGTAGAGCTCGACGCTGCCATCGGGGAAGTTGAAGCGCTTCTGGACGACGGCGGTGAGCTCACGGATGCGGCGGCCCTTCTCGCCGAGCACGTTCTGCGTGCGCGTGGCGCGGATGATGATCTCCGTGCGGGTGGGGGTCACGCGGACCTCAACACCGGAGTAGCCCTCCTCAGCAAGCTCACGGGTGAGCAGCTCGTTGAGCTCGGCGAAGAAAACTCCGTCGGCGATGAACTATTGAATTTCCATTGCGCATTTGTCGAATGCGGAATTGCAACAAACGGAGAGCGAAAAACCGACATGTGTTTCAAGCAAGCCCATATCGTCCGAAAATAAGACGCATTACAGTTCCAGAGATATAGTTCCATTAAACGAGTATTGCGCAGTGCGAGACACGCCGCCGACACAATTGAGAGTTGCAGTACAAAAAGATGGCAAAGATTATGGTGAGTGGATCATTCCAAGGCACTAAGTTCAATCACACCTCACTGATACCACTCCAGTCTTCTCTAACGCCCAAAGTGCCCCTGCACTACAGTCTCAGCCTCCACACGCCCACAATTTGCCATATCCATCCAGCGCCGCCCCGGACCAATAATCATCCATCAGATCGACCCTCTCGAATACAAACCTTGCGCTTCTTGCTGACCTGGGTCGCCATTTTGTCTCGTGTGGTTGATATCAAACCAAAGAGGAAAGAGAAAGAAGGTGTTGTGGATGGGATGCCTCTCCTTGTAGGCGATGGATGGACAGATGGATGGATTGCAAAGGACAAGACGGAGAGAGACAGAGAGACGGAGAGCGACAGATTGTGCTCAAAGTGGTGTGTGTGTGTGTGTGTGATTGAGCAGAGTCCGCATTATCGCGCTTTTCCATACTGAACCCATACTCAAGTCCCCGCCGTAATAAATTCGGGTCGCATGCGGATGCCCTACTGCCCCGTATGACAATAATTATGCGATGTCTCGTTTAAAAGATGTGGAAATATAAGCGACCGCTCGCTTAACCGGCCGTGAGAAAAAAACTGCTCCTCTGCTTCAAAAAAGTAGAGCAAAGATTAGCGGGTTCACACGGTAGTGCATTGCGGAATAAGAGGAAGAGGCAACCATTCTCTTCTTATTGTATGTTTTTGAATTTTTAGAGTGTGTGATTAACACACACAGTGGATTCGCATGGGCGGGAGCGTCGCAGCCGTGTGTTCGTGTGAACAATACCGCCACTGAGAATGGACGCGTCGGGCGACTCGCGGCCCGCAAACGAGCAAGGAGATGCCACCGAACCAGACGCAGGATCGCAGCGAGGCAATGCGCAGGCCGATGTGGACGGAAGTTCTGCCCGTCGGGAAGTTCGCGGGCGAGATGAACAGGAAGGCGGTGACGACAGCGAGCGTGTAGCCGTAAAGCGCGGTCGGTGGAATGACGATGCATCCCAAGTTCCTGTCGCTGCTCCCCAATTACAGCGCGTGACCTCGTTTGGTGTAGAGAAAAAGCGTGCCGCAAATGCGCAGCAACGCTCTCGACCGTATTTTCCGGCACTCTACGGTTGTCGGAGTGTCGACGTTTACGAGCGATTGAACCTAATTGACGAGGGCACATATGGCGTTGTGTCGCGCGCGAAAGATACGGCCACGGGAGAGATTGTAGCGCTCAAGAAACTGAAAATGGAGAAGGAAAAGGAAGGGTTTCCTATCACCTCTCTGCGCGAGATTAACACTCTGCTGCGCGGGAAGCACGAGAACGTAGTCGGAGTGCGGGAAATCGTCGTTGGCGGCAACATGGACAGTATTTACCTCGTGATGGAGTTTGTGGAGCACGACTTGAAGGCGCTCATGGAAACAATGAAGCAGCCCTTTCTGCAAAGCGAGGTAAAGACGCTTATGCTGCAGTTGTTGCGGGGCATCGGCTATCTGCACGACAACTGGATTGTCCATCGGGATCTGAAAACGTCTAATCTCCTTCTCAGCAACGGCGGTATTTTGAAGATTGCGGATTTTGGGCTCGCACGCGAATACGGCGATCCGCTGCGCCCCATGACGCCGCTGGTCGTAACGTTGTGGTATCGTGCGATCGAGCTCCTTCTCGGCGCAAAAGAATATTCAACCCCAATCGACATGTGGTCGGTGGGGTGCATCTTTGCAGAATTTCTCACACAAAAGCCGCTCTTCCAGGGCAACGGCGAGCTCAACCAAATCCAATCCATCTTCAAGGTCCTTGGAACGCCGAACGACAAGATTTGGCCGGGCTTTCAACAGCTACCCAACGTTAAAAAAGTGACGTTTGCGCAGGGATTCAGCACATTAAACAGCCGCTTCCCGCACGACCGACCGCCCTACCTCACTTCGACGGGACTGAATCTCCTCCACGGATTTTTGAGATTCGATCCCGCGCGACGCCTGAGTGCAGAGGAGGCGCTTAAAGACCCGTACTTTACGGAAAATCCCCTTCCGATCGACCCGTCGATGTTTCCGACGTGGCCGGCCAAGAGCGAAGGGATGCGAAAACGGACGGCGAGCCCGTCGGCACCGGAAGGAGGGGCTGGATATGCCAGGGAGTTTGAGGTTGAGGCACAGAATCTCTTCAACGTGCAGCCGCAGGGGTCGAACCTGTAGGGGATGGGCTTGCCGTGTTGTGTGTGTGTGTGTTTGAAGTGAGACAATTCACACAGACACGCGCACACACACTCGCGCATTGACGTTTTCGTGTTTGTCTTGCGGTCGTGTTGTATTTGGTGAGAGGCGCTGGTTTGTCTCTTCACCGTGAATTGAGGCGTTTGTTTCGGCGTTGTGCGCGTGCGTGCTTGCGTTTTTGCTTTTTGGAAAATCATCCATACTAGAATGTATACACTACTGGAAAGAATCAGAATTTCGAACCAAAACAAATTTTGATTTAATTCAGATTTGCGCATGAGGTGCAAATGGTCTCTCTCTTGAAAGGTCTCAGAGCACAGTGCCACTGAACCCAAACAGCAGATCTGCTTCACTGAGGTTGCGGGTTTTTTGAAAGGAAAGCGGCAAAGGCGTGTAATGTTTGGCGATGATGACGGCAGTGGGGGAGGTCCTTTTTTGGTTAAACACCCAAATTGCCGTGTGCACGTGCCAATTGATTCCAACAAAATAACATTGGGGAGATGGTTGCAAATGGCCCATACGCTTCAGTATTCTGCATCTCACATTTTACGGCGACTGCTCCAAGCAGCCCACAATGAAAAGAAGAAAAAAATGCCAGAAGAAGAAGAAAAACACAAATTCAAAAAAAACCGTCGTCCCCATCATTCTCAGACTGCATTTCCACACAATCGATTCAACCCACGCACCATCACACGCGCGCACAACGGCAGCGATGGCAAGAGAGCAAAAGCGGATGTCGCAAACTATTCACAGTTAAGCTCACGGGTGACGGGCATCAAGAACAAAGGTCCCTCCGACGCTGCTTCGAGCACGCCTCGACAAACTGCAGATAGTTATACTTGATGTCAAAGTCCATATCGTACCTGGATAGCGGGTGGAGGGATGGCGCGTTAGGGTTAGAAAGTGTGATATGGTGGGACTAAATTTAATGCATCGACTCACGCTACATGCTAGGGTCAGATGGCCCACTCCAAGTGCAGCCAAATTCCCACCAGTAATTCACTGCAATCACGTGCCCATCCGCTCCGTTGGTCTGTGATACATGGTGATACCAGAGGGACGGCTGCAATGGCGAGTAATGTTGATTCGGTTATTGTTGGTGGAGGACCAGAAGAGAGAGAGCGAGAGAGACAGAGAGAGTGCATGCGCGTGTGTTGTGTAATGTATGCATGGATGGAACATAGGTTGTGCCTGGACTCGAAATCCACAAGAGATGCAGGATTCAGCGTCTTAGGCGCTGTGTCCATGGACTCCACAGGCAAGAGAGAGATTGTGTGTATGCGTGTGTGTATATGTATGTGTGAGTGCGTGTGTGTGTGTACGTGCGTGTGTGTGTGTATATGCATGTGTATCTGTGTGTGTGTCTGTGTGTGTGTGTGTGTGTGTGTGTGTGTGTGTGTGTGT
>CALSCR010000356.1:0-23460 GCA_943704495.1 Pigoraptor chileana
GGGGGGGGGAGGAGAGAGAGAGAGCAGTAATCCCTCATCCATCTAGCGACGATTGCGCAGAAGGCCACGTGCACCAACGTTCTTCCGGCACCCACTTCACCCAACCAAACTCCAAAAAACGAAGAAAAGATGATGCCATTGGCGGATGGACCCACCTCCGCCTCATCCCATCCTTCCAGCTTCAATTTGTGGCTAATGTACTCGGCGACCTGTCTTCGCCTCCCAAGTTTCGGATCCGCCGCGAACACCTCCTCTGGCGGCGGAATATGTGCAGCGTGCGACGCCGGCGGAGCTGCTCGTCGCAATGTGCAGCAGAGGCAAGAGAAAGAGAGATAAGAATTGTAGTATGTACCGGCGAGTAAGGGCTTCCCGAGACACTCGAATCAATTGTCAGATTGAGCCACAAATCTAAGCTGTAATCGGCCTTGACAATGACATCAACGAAAAACTCATTCCGGTGCACTCACCAAGACGCACGCGTGGGCATCTTAATTGACCACCCTTAACGTCGACATCCTTCAGATCATTCCAGTTCGTGTACTGATATCTCGCCGCAGCACTTTTAAGCGATGACTGCACACATGAAGGAGTTGCCAAAATAGGGACAGGTCAATGCGCTGCCAAACCCTATCGCCACCCAATGGCATGCACAGCGCTTAACGTCACAAAACTCACATTTTGCACATGGCCCACGACACCCTCGTCGAATGGAAGAGGGAAGCCCTCCTCATCAGGGTCGTCCATATCGCCCGCCTCAAAAAGCGGAGGCATTCACCGATGCTGCTCACAGAACCTCGGCATAGCGAGTCGAGCAACGCACACAGCAAGATCTCGAGACGCCGATTGCGGCTTGGTTGGTGCGCATCTTTACATGCACGTTCGGGGGCGTAGACTGTTACGCCCAACAGTCAATGCCTCCAGTTGCCACCCAGGACACCCGCCTGGCAACGGCAGAGTCGGCGGAGCAGTAACAGCTTAGTAAGGAGAGATCCAATTGCTGGGCTTCGTTCCAACCCAAATTCCGCTGACATGTATAAAAGACACACCTATATTCGTGAAGGCAAGCCTTCTCGTTGTTGATTCAGTGTGCACCGGTTGGCATTGCCAACATTGTGTATTTGATGTCAGCATCTCTCACCAGCCGTCTTCGTCCTCGGCTTGTCCGCACTCCTGAACTGGTACGCAGGCGGCAACCCTGCACCGTTATATTGAAATGACCCCAGTAAAGTGACCGAAAAGTGCGACCACCTCCAATCTATTAGGACGGCGGTGACCAGCCGAACCGTTATTTTGAACTGTGTCCTCTATTCGACAGCGAGTTCGGCACAATCCCAAATTACAAAGGAGCGGGTGTAATTTCCATTTATGGCGAAACCTAAGTGGAGCCGGTTTCTATGGAGATGATCTGCCATAATTATGAGTACAGCAGTGGCCAAGCATCTCGCGTTCAGGTAAACAGCATCGTGCTACTCCACAAGCATAGCAGGTCGTGTGACGGCCCTGATCCGGTCTTTCAGATGGAGATATCTATCCGTCAGGCCAAGTTTTTTCGGCCGAGCGCCGGCCGGCACGCAGGCTGAGGGCCCGGCCTATTTGCCGCCGGGCCAGTGCCGCAGTGACCAGTCATCTGCACTGGCAGGACGAGAAGTCCTTCAGCAATATATAATTTATTGTGAAGCCCCAACCGCACTGCTGCTATGGGTGTGTGTAGTCGAGAGACTATGGTAATAGTGGGTTTGCCGTGTGGGCGTCAGACTCATGCTACGCCGTCGGCGGAGTTTCCGTAAGCTCGCCGACCCGGCAGTTAGTTAGGGCCTAATAATAAGGAATGGAGGGATCATAAGATGGTTGCAAGAGAGAAGTCACTGTGCTTGTAGTCAGAGGATCTCGTTTGTTTGTCGGAATAGATCCACACAGCCAGCCGCCGCGCATACATCACGTGATTTTATCCGGGGTAGCTGTCTGTGTTGGTTGGTCGCCATGGAAAATGGTCACGTGCCGTTCGTCAAACCAGGCTGGAATGTCGGTCAGTCAGCGACGACAATCGTGGCGCTCGCTCCACCTCGGCTGTCTGCTGCATTCAAACACTCGGGTTTTCAAAAAGTTATGGAGTTGAAACATGCCCTAAAATCAGTCGTGATTCAGCGTATGCATGTGGAAACTGTGTATCTACAGTAAATATAGCGTCTCGGGTGACGACAGTTGTTTGCAATTAGGTGTGTGATGCCGTTGGCTGCCAGTGTCTGCACACGTGACGGGCACTGTGATCTGCGTTGTCATCTTTGCGGCGTGCCGTTCAGTGGGTCGCGCAACGGAACACGAGAATGAGCGCCGCCACACGTGGCGATGGACGGTGAGCATTTCACGCCCCACATTCAGCGATAACGATTTGTAATGTAGTCTGTGCCAAGTGTGGACGCCATCACATTCGTTCAAAAAACGATGCAGCAAAAAACGATGCACACACAAACTCGGATTCAGTCCCACCACACCGACTTCAACTCATTTTCTGCACCCCCGTCCGCGCATCATTGCTCCTGCTGGTGTCAACAGGGTGTCGTCCATGCTGCCCGCGATTGCTAACGGGCGGCAAAACCCATACGACGACGCCACGTCGCTTGGCCTTGACGGCTACGGCGGTAGCATGAACAGCGTCGCGGCTGGAAACAGCGGCATGGTAATACCGCACTCGACCGCCGCCAGCGCCCGCCGCAGCACATACGACGAGATGGGCGGGGGTCGCGTGCTGCAGCTGGAGTCGCGTGTGGACATCAACGAACGCGCCAACCGCGCACTCTTGGAAGAGACAGTGCGATTGCAGGGCGACCTCAAACTGAGATTCCGGCGCCATGAAGAGATGCTCAAGGAGGAGAGAGATGCTCGCCTCAGCGCGTCGGATTCGATGCGCAACGCAGGGGAGCAAATTGGGAAGATCGCCGCGCGGGTCGTGCGTCTCGAGGACAACTCGCAGATGGACTCAAAGTCGCTGGCTGCGTTCATGTCGCAGATGAAGCAATTTGAGCGCGGAATGGTCGATTCACTCCAGGATTTGCACTTGAAGCGAACACAGGACGTCGCAAAGCTCGGTCAGGTGCAGCGCGAGTTTGATGCTGCACGAGACGGATTTGAGAAGGCGCGACAGGTATGCGTTTGTGCCGAGTATTGGTGGTTGTGTGTGCACAATGGAAACAAAAGAGAGGGGAAAACGGTCGAGAGTAAGGGTTTCGTTGGTACTGTGGCGGTGTGTCTGTGTCATTTGCGTGAAGGCTGTGTGGCGTGGGCAATTATTCGCACTGCCAAAACATCCCCACAACACGTACAATGCGACAGCATGGCGCCTCATCACTCAATCGCTTGATTCTGTCCCCACACAGTCCGACGACCGCAAGACTGCGCTGCTTGTGGAGGAGATCCGCCAGCTGCGATCTCGCCTTGAAACACAGTCGCACGAGTCGTCTGAGCTTGCATCCGAGCTACGCCAGCGCGTCAAGCGTTTGGAGAGCGAAAACCGCGCGTGCGTCGAGGCCATTCGACGGGTTTCGGAGCAGCAGTCGGCGTCGGATGCACAGGCGGCAGAATTCCGTGGGGAGATCAGCTCCCGCGTGGGCCAATTGGACGGCGATTTCACTCGAATGGTGCAGAAGAAGGGCGAGGAAGACCTTGCCAGGAGGGCGCTTGACGAGGAAATAGCGCGCTCTGTTGGCGATCTGCGCGCCGGCGTGGCTGATCAGGATCGGCGCCTGACGGAGAGCTTCTCTGCAGTGCATGACGCAATGCGGCAGGCAAAGGAGGCGGAGGATGCCGAGCGTGTGCGTCTGATTGAGAAGATCAGAGATGTCCTTGATGCGCAGGTGAGTGTGGCGGTGTGTTTCTGGGGAACGGCGCTTGTTGTAGCGTGTGCAGCGAATTGGCGTGCGTTGTGGAATGGACTGCTTTGCTCTCTGCTCACATGTATGGGGCATACGTAATACTGCTTGTCACGTGCGCAGGGCAAGCGTCACCTTGAGAAGGAAGCTAGACTGCGGCAGGAAGCTGCGACGCGTTTTGCAGCGGTTGAGAAGGTCATTGTTGAAGAGAGGGACGCGCGGTCACTTTTTGAGAACGAAACGAGGCGGGAGTCGGAGAGCAGGTGGAAGGCCGTGCGCGCAGATCTGGAGGTGTGTGCCGTTATGCCTTGTGTGTGTGTGTGTGTGTGTGTGTGTGTGGTGTGTGTGCATGTAGGTCCGACGGTTTGCATTAAGAATGCAGTTGCGATGATGCAGTGATCAGCTCCCCCCGAGAACCCACACCTCCCTCTAATCAACCCCTCCGCAAACACACGCTGTTCCCAGGGCGAGCTGCGTGGTCTTCGCGACCTGCAGGCGGCGGCGCAGGGCGGGTGGCAGGAGTCCATTGCAAGGATTACCGATCAACTCAACGGCGTCAATGGAGAGCTCGATGCAACGAAACGCGGGATGGAGACTGTGCTTCGGTCAGTTGGCAGCCGCATTCGCGTCACACGATTGACTGGCTGTTGTGTGTGTGTTTCTTGTTTCCTTTTGTCCAGGCTGTGTTGCTCTTTTTTTTGTTTGGTTTCGTTGATTCGAAAGCACGGCACTTCTAACAAATCTACAACTGCACGCATGCACACACGCAATGCAATCATGCAGTGCTGAGGTGAAGGGGCGGCTCAAGGAAGAACAGCGCATTAGTGGTCTTCTCAACGAGCTACAAATGCGCCTGGACGCCGGGATTTCGTCTGTCGACCGCACCATCCAAGACATAGATCGGCGCTTGTCTGCGGCAGTGGAGGAAGCGCGCGTGCTCATGCGCAGGGAGGTTGGAGACATTGAGGAGAGGCACTCGCGGGAAAACGCAGACAATTCGGTGCGGTTGTCGGCCGTTGCTGGACGCATGCAGCGACTTGAGGAGGAGAGGGTGGGTCCAATTTGCGAAGCGTGTGAGATGTGCTGTGCTGTGCTCTGGTACAATACGGCTCCCACTCCTATGGACTCCACGACACTAACTTGATTTTGTGTCACGTACTTCGGCTGCTTTTCCCCCTGCCTTCGCGGGTCCAATTGCAGGCTGCCGAAATGGAGCGTGCGGCCGAATTCCAACGCATTCTCCGCAAGGAGACGCAGGATGGGATGGCCAACTGGCAGGAGTTTACGCAACAGCAAATGCGGGATGTGGAAACCCGCTTCCAGTCCATCCCCGACAAGGTCGCCGAAATTGAGGATCGCGTTGGCCTGTTTCGCGCAGAAGTCGGCGCAAAAATGGAGGCCGAGTCGCAAGCGCGGTTGCGGGAAATCCAACAGGCGAAAAAAGATATTGGCCGCAAGGTCTCTGCGTCGACATTCGACCAGGTGTGTGTCAATGTGTGCGTGCGTACATGTTGTGCTGTGTGTGCGTGTATTTTGTGTGGTCGTCGCTATTTTCAAAAAAGTGTGTCAATTACTGTCATGCGGCGTACAAATGGGGAAACTCCTCCCCTGATGTACATTAACACATGCACATACACACACACGACACGCAGGTTCAAACCGAGCTTTCAAATCGCATCGCCGAGATACAGGCGCGCCTCAACGATGTTGGCACGCGCGCCGCACAGGCGGAACGCGAAATCGGCAACGCCAAATCGCAACTTTTGGCACGCATTGCGACGGAATCGTCTCTGCGCGGGGAATCCATCATGGAGCTCAAGCGGGACTTTGTTCGCGTGCAGACGCAGAATGATGCACTGCTGCGACAGCGCGACGACGGCATGCTCATTGGAAACTCCAGCGCCACGGAGGCCTATCGCGATGCGCGTCTCACCACGATGGTTGGCGAGAGCAAGCACCAGCCCATACAGTCAGCGCGGACAATCGAGGCTGCCAACGCGGGAGACGAAGAAACTGTGGACACGCCGAGGGATGGGCCAACACCCGACGGCGACCGCGTCATTGGCGACTTTCTGAAGGGCAGCGAGACGCCCTCGGAGAGCCGACCGGCGTCGAATGCGTCGAATGCGCGCGTTCAACCACCGCAGCAACGCGGGGGGCCTGTTGTGCTGCAGCAGGACAGCATTTTCAAGCCCAAGTTCCCGCCGGCAAACGCAGCTGCCACACCGCCCACGCAGCCGTCAAAGTCTCCCGACTGGGGTGATGACGACGCGTCGACGTCAGCTGCGCCTCCTGAGGCCGCCGTTGCCACAGCGCGGTCGCGTCCCATTTCCATTGCGGACGATGCAGAGAGCCGCTCGCAGGTATCGCGGGGGAGTGTGCAGGACACTGGCCGTCCCAAAAGCAAGGACTCGAGTGTAAGTGACGCCCGCAAGAAGCACGGCGCAGACGATGCCTCGGAGGTTGCACGCTCGCGGCAGAGCATTGGGGATGGGAGTGTTGCCGATGACCGCGACGAAGGACACGGCGATGCTGAGGACGACGAGGCGTATCATCCGCCCGAGGACGACGACTACGACGGCCCCCGGGATGAGTATGGGCGTCGCATTGTGGCGGATGAGCCGGAGGAGGGCGAGCACAGGGACCACGACGAGGACGAGGAAGCGGACGAGGAGTGAGAAGGTTGCAGGACCCAATCCCGTCTCCCTCTCTTGTTGGCCTCGCCACAATACACACACGCACACAAATGATGCGCTTTCTTTGTAGTGTCGCTTGTTGTGCAACTGCTGTACTCTGTTGCGTTGTCGTATTCCCGCCAATCGCTTTGCGTGCCTAATTTCTTCAATTTTGCGTTTTCGTCTTGTGATTTTTGCTGCTTTGCGTAGTCTTCTCTATCACGTGCACTCGCGCGCTTTAATTTGTTATAAAAAGGCCTCTGTGGTCCACATGCTCTTACATCATTCCAAGTTCACACAGTGGGCGCATTGTCACAGTTCACAATGTGTCAGTTTTCAAATGATACATGATAATGTCACGCCGAAGGGCGGGGCCATGTACGGTTGATTCTGATTTTGTTTATACAGCGGATGCCCATTCACAACATGCACACGCAACACGCAAACACGCGCACACGCACACACGCACACACGCACACGCACACGCACGCAAACGCACACGCACACGCACACGCACACAGTCCGTGCCCAGTGTCATCGGCGCATGCCCGAGTCACTCGTCCGAGACCGTTTTGCCGAGCCCTCGCCAAACGTTGACTGTCTCTTTCTCTGCTGCTGCGGCTGCTGTTGCTGTTGGCGGTGCGGGGCAGTGACGCCATTTCCGCCAGCGTCGTCATCGTCCGTCGCATCAATCGCAATCGGCCGCGCAGAGTCCCCCAGCGCAGGCTTTTCCCTCGTCACAACAACGTCCCCATCGCCGTTCTCCGCGCTGCCCACGTGACCGGCACCCGCAGACTCGACGCGCGCGCCCCAGTTTTCGCCCACCCACGATCTGAACACAACGACATCCGATTCGACGCGGAGAATGCGCGAGAGAAGCGGAGGGCCATCCGCCTTCCCCCGGTGCTGGCTGTGCCAGTCACGTGCCGCGACAAGCTCGCCCGTGAGTGTGTCGTAGCCGTGACGGAAGGCCTGCCGCACAAACGCAATCGCAAACGAATTACGGCTAATGTCGTTATCTGCAATGGTCGATGGTGTGTGTGTGTGTATGTGTGAGTGTGAAGTAACAAGAGAGACCTTTAGGAACACGAACATGCAGCGCCTTTTGCACGAATTGAAACAAGGATGATGATGCGAGCTCGGTTCAGCACAAGCGTGTAATTTGGCCACATTTGTATGGTGAGAGTGTGTTGATATATGCGGAGGAGGTCAACACAGCACAGGCAAAACACTCGGTCAGCAATACGACAGCGTGTACCATCACACTAAGTCCACTCCACGCATCACGCAAAAAACAGCAATGTGTGGAAAGCACTGCCCTCTGCGTGTTAAAGGCCCCGACCACACACACCACACACACCACAAACACAGGCCATACAGACCTTGCTGGTGCGGATCTTCGATGGCAAGGAGAGATGGCTTGAAGGGATCGTACCACCCCCGATCCGCCTGCAGAGAACAGCCCACAAGGACACAACAACAACAACAACAACGACGACGACGACGACGACGACGACGGCAGCAGACAGAATCAACAATGGTGCGGCGGCGGTTAATGACTGAGAGCAAGACTTGGACACGCAAGAATGCAGCAGGTTGTGACGCAAGTAAAACGGCATACCTTCGGAAAGTAACTCCCGCCATTGCGCACCGAAATGCCAGTGCGAATATAGTTGAAGTCCTTGCCATAAAGCTCGAAAAACTCGATCAGTGAGACGCCGAGGTTGGACTGCTGCGTGGGAAGTGCGCGTCGGTTGCGCGGCTGCATCTGCACGAAGCCAGCGAAGATACATTTCAAGATTGTTACTTTTGCTTGGAGTATTGGCAAGCAAGCTGCTCAACACAAACGTGCAAGAATGTCATCGACTTGTTTTCACAGATGAAGCAGCAAGAAGGAACTCGTGAGCACAGGCACGTGCATTGCACAAAATACAAATGCACAAACGCCAGCACTGAAAGCACGCATGCACGCACTCATCGAGGTACATGCACATAATACCAACAAACAAACACACACACGCACACACATACACACACACACACTAAAACACACACACACACCTGAAGAAAGCTCGCGATCATGAGGAGGAGACTGTATGATCCCAGTCCTCCAGTGAACACTTCGTTGAGTGCGCGTTGCGACAAAAACTGCTTCAGGACATACGCCAGCGGAAGGAACGCGGGATGACGCCGAATCTACATGCAGACAAAGTGATGTGATTCAAGTCAATTGCCGTGGGTGCTGCGTCCGTGGATGGGCTCCACAAAACAAGCACAGTCAAACGAAAGACATTTGATTTCAGCGGTCACAAGGCAAGCAGTATGGGAACAGTGTGGCAACTGGCAGGCATCCTCCACCCAGTGTGTGGTGTGGCAAATGCGACACGACAACACTCGCCTCGTTTTTGACAAATTCGGCGGCGGAGGGACCATTAGGCAGGTTGAATCCAATGTCCACCGGCACATTTGACGTCGCATCAATGAACTTGATGATGGGCACCTGTCACACAAGGGCACGTGGTGGGGTTACGTGAAGACATACAAGCATGTAAGTTAACTATACAAAAAGCCACACTACATCGCAGCATTGGAAGTGCCGAGAACAGCATGCACAGCAGCAGACACAGCAGACACGCAATAGCACAACAGACACACAACAACAGACACACAACACAGCGCGCCAACACACCCTGGCCTTGTCTATGACTTTAATTGATTTCACAATGCGGCTTTCCTCGAGTGCGCGGGCAAGCGTCCACAGTGGCGGCGATTCCCACTGCCCATACACGACCAGATCCACGTCACTGCAACAAGTAATCAACAACAACAAACCGCCCACGAGCGGCACACACACAATGGAATAGAAATAGTCACAAACTTGAAAATTCAGACGATTGCGAATGAAACAATGCAGATTTCGTGAGCATGGTTGGCAAGGCCGGAGTGATAATCTGTGTGTGTGTGTGTGTGTGCGTGTATTTTGTTATTTAAATTTCACCTGGTCGGCAGGTAGAGACCCGTTTCGAAACTGCCAAATGCGTTTACCTGCACAGATTGCGAACGCTACGCATCAGACTGGGATACGAACGCACATACGCAATAACACACTCAAACGCACACACACAAACACACACCACATACCATACGCATATGCATGCACACACACGCACACACAATCACGTGCCTCTGCGCCGGGCCAGATGCTCTTGACAGCCTGGCGCACTCTTTCGACAATTTCCATTCGCATCAAATGTTCCGCTTTCGTTGGCCGGATGTACGCCACAAAATCCTCAATCTGCTCGTGAAGACTGCAATAAAAATGAGCAAAAAAACGATTCACAACATTCGTCAGAAGCTCCATTTCCATGCGAGAGACACCTAACCTCATGTAAAACATGCGCACACGGCACATCAGAGATACGCACACACGCACACAGTGTGCATATGTCACCCAGCCACACACAGGCCTCATACGGTATGAATTCAACAAACAACACCGATCGACAGAATTAAGCCCCCCTATCTCACGAAAATCAACTGCTGAAGCACACCACCAGACAACAAAAGGCAAAACAAACCAAAATAAAACAATAAACACGCATACGAAGAGAAATGATGCAGGGTTTGAGTCAGTGTCTTGGGTGGTATGCCCGTGATTCTGCCCAGGCCGCTACATCCACAACACAAACAGAGAAAGGCGAGGCCCACCTGATCACCGGATCACTCGAGTACCGTCGCCGCACCCACGGTAGCATCCTCGCATCTTTCCCTGCACGCCCCCGCCCATCGCGCTCGCCGTCGACATCACGCATCGCTGATCCCACTCCCCTTGCGGCCCCACTCTTCTGCCCATGTGCATTGACGTCGCCATCGCCACCCAACGGAATGAATTCATCCGCCTTAAACGGCTGCGTGACGGGGGCCAGCTGTACCGGTGGAATATCCACCTCAACTGCGGCGGGCACATCCACTTTGACTGTGGCAGGCACATCCACAACAACGCTCGGTGCGGTGCTCTCTGTTGCAGCCTTCGCCTTCTTGGCATCAGCAACGGCGGCATCTCTACTAATCTTCGCGAGTCTTTTTTGGTGCTTTTTTCCCGCCACATGCTCGTTGAATTTTCCATCCTGCACGACAGTGTCACACACGTCACAGTTGACGGGCACTGGCGCAGTCTTCTTCTTTTGTGCTGTACCAGATGCAGCAGCACCAGATGCAGCAACAGCAGGCGACGGCTGCAATTCCACCGCCGCCGCGTGGGATGCCGTCTTTGTCATAATGGACAACAACGCAGCTCGCGTGCTTCCGTGAAATGCAACAAGATCCGCAAAAATGGTGACTCCGGCAGCCGCGCTATCCGACAGACACTCTGCGCGGTGAGTGTGCGACGCAACGGCAAACTTATGATCGAGCCTCCTCCGAGCCTGATGACCTGCTTTGTTGCGCTTGCGGATCAACGGAGATCCTTCAGTTTCAACGAAGATGTCGTCGGTGGTGAGTCCCAAAACGCTGCCTCTTGCTTGCGAACGCGCACTACGGCTACCGTGGCGTTGCACAGGACTATTGTGACGGTTTCCCGACCTGCCGATGTAGTCTGCGTCCAATTCCTTGCCAGACGAGTAGCGACGATATCTATCCCTCTTGCCACTACGCTCATCAAACTCAATCTCGCTGTCGTAGTGGATCGAATTCGACGACAGAATTTCGCGCACAATGTGTTTGTCCTTAATCCGCTCCGATACTGCCTTGCTGACGTCCAGCGCGCGTGACGCAAATCTCCACTTTTTCCCACGCGCAAAGACGATCGAAGGGAGACCGTGTATGGGTGAGACTGCAGTTGTGCGTGGCACAATGTATGTAACGATCCTTTGGACAACGGAGGATGCTGGGATCAGTCGCAACACCAACACATTCATGCCGAGTGAACCATCGCGACAACTCCCAGATCAGTTTCGACCTTCACAACAGCAGTGCGGAGTCATGTATGGTCGGTGGAGTGTTGCTTGTCTGTCTTCTGCTCGTCTTTTTTCTTCTCCATCCTTTCGCTCACCCTAAGTTTAGGAAAGATTAAGCATTGCCGACTGCCGTACTGTGAGAACGAATGGCGGGAATGCTGTCCTTGGGCACGTGCATGCATGCCTTAGTGGAGATAGTGAGTGTTCCCTGGGTGTGTCAGCACTTTTTCGCACATTGAATTGGAATCATTGCTGATTTTACGCTACTTTTCATCCATCACTTCCAATTCAATTTGCACGGCCCATCAAAAGTTGTTACGTCGCAACGACCAAGAGACTTCATGTGTCGGCGGCGGTTGGTTGGGGGGGAACCTTGCGTGTATGCGCATGAAACAACTTGATGTCGTAACGTGCACTTCAGTGTGGCTGCACCATCATTTTAATGCAATATGATCAAACAGGCCCGCTACTTCGAGATAAAATACCAATGCACCACAACAAAAATGCGCCCGCAAAGATAGATGTCACCCCTGACAATTACCGAAAATATGTTTGAGTGTGAACAAGGTTCCTGGGTTTCACACAACCAACATGCAGAGCGCCCGCGTTCCCACGAAAGATGCAGTTCCGATGCCGTCGCCAAAAGTCGCTTCCAAGCATAAAGTGATCCACGTGGTCTGGAACAACGTTTGCTTTGCAACAGAAACTGTATCCGCCGAACTCGACCATTAATTCGACTGTGCCAGTATTGCGATCGAAGTGCTGATTCGCCTGCAGACCCAAATGCTTGACGAGATACTCTGAGATGCATGACACTGTCTTGTTGCCGAAATGAAAAACGGCATCTGTGTCGATGCAGTCCTCGAGGAATACGTGTATAACGCCATCCCTCTGATTGGGAACGTCACACGCACGTGCGGAGAGAAAAAAGACACCGTCGTCACACGGTCCGTTTGCTGGAGCCAAAGTCCAGTCGATGCAGCCCCCATCGAGCGCCTTGTTTGCAAGCGCATCAGCGCTTCCGTTCCGCTCGCGAGGGATGTGCATAAATTCAACCGAACGAAACTTGTTGCAGAGGCTGCTCGCTTCACTTTTCAGTTCGATGAGTCGCGCGGCGCGTGTTTGGTACACACCGGTCATCTGGCGGATCACAAGCTGTGAGTCGCCGTAAACCCTGCAGTTGAAAACGGGACAAAGTTGGTCTGTGATGTCCATATGCAGACGGTGGGCCTCTGGCAGTACATACACTAGCTCAGTCATACGGTCTTTTCTGTTACAATAAGGCACTCCATGGCATCACAACCAGAATCAGAAACTCAGCTGACACTCAGCTGACACGGGAAGCTGCACAGCCGCCACTCTGCATTCACAAACCATTCCCTTATCGACAATTACCTAATGTTTTCAATGCCAAAATCTATTGCCGTGGAGAGACCCTCGATAAGAGCCCGGTACTCTGCCTCGTTATTCGTACCGAAGCTGTCGAACGAATCGCATCCCTTCCACAAAATCACTCCATTCCTGTGTTTGGCAGCGGCGTGAAGTGCAAGCACGCACGCATTCACATTAAATGGTGTTCTCAGTCACACAAGGCGGGGCAACGCATGTCTGACAGCCAATGAGCCAAATCCGATGCAAAGCCACGTAAAGCCAAGACCGCACCTTCCCCTGATGCATGCGCCCCAGCCACAAGTGCCCGGATTGCCCCTGCATGCCCCATCAAATTGGAGCGAGTAAGGGCCGCGCACATTAAGTGGACGCATCCTGTCGGTCATTTTACAGAAGTCCACAGGCTGAGGGGTCTGTTTTTGCAGGTGACGTCAAAAGTCATTACTCAATTACAACCCATAAACATGGGCGCTTTATAACTGAAACCGACCTTGCCGTTGGCACTGACAGCGCCGATAACTGGTTAAGCTGTGGCACGTCAGCATCAGCCGAAATTGCCGCACGGTATAATAATTCACGGAAGATCCATTCCGACAGACAGTTCCGATTTCTCACGTGATCATCGGACGGTGCGCCAAGGGGGCCTAAGGGGGCCTAAGGGGGCCCAGGGGGGGTCCCTGCGGATGCCTAAGGGGGCCTAAGGGGGGTCCCTGGAATGTGAGCCCCCCTCTCTCCCCTGGAATGCCATAGTCAGCCCATACTCTGCGCGGTAGTACCGCACTTTGTATGGACGGAGAGAAAAATCGAAAAAAAATCGAGTCTGGAATTTTTTTCGCCCAACGCACATGCGGCCGAAACACACACACACACACACACACACACACACACACACACACACACACACACACACAGTCGCATAGTCACACATAATCCAACACACACACACGCGCGCACATACACGCCGCATCGGTTGCCAATCAAAAACGCACGGTAACACGCAGCAGGGTGAGGGAAAACAAAGAAAAGTGCCTCTTTTGATAGATTGTCATTGTATAACGCGTACTTCTCATTATAACGAAATCGAGTGTTTCATTTTGCCATTGTTGTTGTTGTTGTAAATCACATCCTCAACACAAACACACAGACAGACCGTTTTAAAGAACCAACGAAAATGGTGCGTATCATCTAGTCGTCGGTGTTGCTATTCCTGAGGACTGATTATTCTTGCACATGTTTTTGGGCTCAATGTGTTAATTGATCTGCGATCAATGTCACGCCTTGATTTGCTTTCTTGTGCCGATGCTGTGTGGGACTGTTGTATAACCAGCCGCAATCCCTGTCTGACCGAATGATCTATTTGCCTTGCTTGCTGCTCTATTCGTAGGCTGGGGTACGCATTTTCCCTTTTCACTCATGGATATGGATCGCTGTATATGCCGCTGTATATGCGTGTTCCCGCTGTTTGCTCGGCGGGCTGTCATGGCTCTTGCCTTATTGGACAACCATGAATCTCCTTGTTGAAGTGTCATCCTTTCTGTGACACACTTATCGCGCACACTGTTTGTTGATGTTTTCAGTCCACGCTGAGCAGTTGTTTTAACCGTTGCTATGTCATGGGTGCGTATTGATGGACATCAGGTGAATCCGCTTGAGCCCATGCGCGTCCTCAAGGATGACGCTCAGGAGGAGAAGGCCGAATCGGCCCGTCTGGTAAGTGTGCTGTGCAATACACATGGGATGTTCTCTTCATCTTTTTTCTAGTGCGTTTCTTCAACTCTACATGGCGCAATGAAATGCATCTCCTCTCCGCGCCTATCGCTCAATTTGCGTGTTTCTGATTTTTGAATCATGAACATCTTCTCAACGCATGTTATCGGCTGTGTGTGCAGTCTTCGTTCATTGGCGCGATCGCTGTCGGCGACCTCGTCAAGTCGACGCTTGGTCCCAAGGGAATGGACAAGATTCTCCAGTCGATGTCCACAGGCGGCATCCAGGTCACAAACGACGGCGCAACAATCCTCCGCTCAATCGGCGTTGACAACCCGGCTGCAAAGATCCTTGTCGACATTTCGCGTGTGCAGGATGAGGAGGTCGGCGATGGCACAACATCTGTGTGGTGAGTGATCTGTACTTGTGTACCTGTGTGCATGATGTGCATGATGCGATTACTTGCTAAGGGGTTTTCAAGATAGAGCGATACTGACTGGCCGGATGACGAATGTGTTGTGGCAAATGAAACTGGGAGAATGTGGATGTGAATGTGGCGGATGGTATGCCAACAGTCGTTGCATTGTCTGATTGCAACATAGGTTGCATATACGTCGCATTCTCTCGCGATTGAGAGCCGTGGGCGTGTACTGATTCCGTCTCCTCCACTTTTGTTCCATGTTGCGACTGCGTGCCTTTGTGTCTGTGTGTGTGTGTGTGTGTGTTCAGCGTGCTTGCCGCCGAGCTCCTCCGCGAGGCAGAGAAGCTCATTCAGAAAAAGCTCCATCCCCAGATCATCATTGCCGGGTGGCGCAAGGCCCTTGAACTTGCCCGCACGACGCTCACGGAGAGCGCCAACGACCACGGAAAGGACGTAACGCTCTTCCGCCAGGATCTGCTGAACATTGCACGCACAACTCTCTCGTCAAAGATTCTCACCCACAACAAGGACCACTTCTCCAACCTCGCCGTCGATGCGGTTCTCCGTCTCAAGGTATGTGTGCCCGCACACACCCTCTGTTATGATGGGCAGATGGAAAATGTAGATGCGAACAACGCTCATGCGAAATCAGTCCCACACATCATGCTTGTTAGGTCGTTTGTTTGAATGCTATATCCTTATTTCTTGCACCTCTTTTCTGTCGTCTTTGTTTCCCATTCTCTCGGGCATAGTGCCTAAGCCACTGATTTTATCCCGCATCTCTCTCTGTCGAGTTTATGCCGAGTGTGAAAGGCCTCTCTTTCGTTCCGTCGCTCTTTGGAGTATGGCTAAGACACTGACTTGAATCCTACATATGTACATATATGTACATATCTCGCCCTCTCCCTCTCATTTGTTTGTCTTTGATGCTACAGGGCAACCAGTCTCTCGACGCCATTCAGATCATCAAGAAGATCGGAGGCAGCTTAAAGGATTCGTACCTCGATGAGGGTGCGTTGTTAAACGGCACTGTTTGCTCTCCCTTTGTCTGTCGCGCGCTGTATCTTGTTGTTTTGTGTATGTGTTTTTTCTTTTCTGCTGCCCCGTTGTGCACACATTTGCCAACTTGTGTGAGTTCCACCCGTGCTATATGCCCATTATAATAACAAATGTTCTCCGCGCCATTGTCGTCATCTGCCCGCAGGCTTCATCCTTGACAAGAAGATTGGAGTGAATCAGCCCAAGCGCATTGAGAATGCTCGCATTCTGATTGCCAACACTCCCATGGACACTGACAAGATCAAGGTGTTTGGATCCCGCGTGCGCGTCGACTCAACCGCCAAGATTGCCGAAATCGAACAGGCAGAGAAGGTTCGCCGGCTTACCTCTGCGCATTGTGTGTATGTGTGTGGTTTGGTGCATGTATGCACTTTACGTCGTGGAATGTGTGTTTCATTTCTTCGCAGAGAAGAATCAACGTTTTCTCACTCACACTCCACGCCAACCGCGCAACCCCAACAAAAACAATAACAACAAACAGGACAAGATGAAGCGAAAGGTCGAGAACATCCTGAAGCACAACATCAACTGTTTTGTCAACCGTCAGCTCATCTACAATTACCCCGAGCAGCTGTTTGGCGACGCCAATGTGATGGCCATTGAGCACGCCGACTTCAACGGTACGCGTCGCTCTGTCATCCGTTTTGGTTGTTTTTGTGGTGGTTACTCCACACGGTCATCTCAACAAACATGAATATTGCCGTTGGTTGTGCTAAAATATCCTTTTGTTCCATTGCGTTGCTCTTCTTCTTTCCCCACCGGCACGATTCGCCAATAATAACAACATCAACAACAACGATCGATCGAACGAACGATATGCACTGTCCTTGTATTCTTTGTGCGCACTGTCACACACACACACACTCTCTCTCTCTCTCTCTGGGCCCACAGGCATTGAGCGTCTTGCACTTGTCACTGGCGGTGAGATTGTGAGCACATTCGAGCACCCCGAGCTCGTGCGCCTGGGCCACTGCAAGCTGATTGAGGAGGTCATGATTGGCGAGGACCGCATGATCCGCTTTTCCGGCGTCGCACTCGGCGAGGCATGCACGGTCGTCCTCCGCGGCGCCACGCAGCAGGTTTGTGCTTGTGCTCTGTGGCCTGCCTCGCTCTATTTCCCTCTGCGTGTGTGCATGTTGTGTTGTGTGTGTTTTTGCGTATATGCTTGTGCGTGTTGATGTGATCGACGTGTGTGTCTCAACACCCCCGCGTGCACCTGGTACTCATCGCACCCGCTCTCTGTTTTGTCCTTTGCGATTGAAATAGATCCTCGACGAGGCCGAGCGGTCTCTCCACGACGCCCTCTGCGTGCTGTCGGCAACAGTCAAGGAGACGCGCACCGTGTACGGTGGCGGCTGCTCTGAGATGCTCATGTCGAATGCCGTGGACAAGCTGGCGTCGCGCACCCCCGGCAAGGAGGCCGCCGCCATTGAGGCCTTTGCCCGCGCTCTCCGACAGGTGTGCCTGCGTGCCCTATATATCATCGGTTATTGCTAATGCCATTTACAGGGTTGTGTTTGTGCTACAGTGGTCTTTGGATTTCTCATATGTGTCACTCAAGTGTATCATCTCTCTGTCTTGCTCGCTTTTTTTTTTACTATGATAGATCCCCACGATCATTGCCGACAATGCCGGTTATGACAGCACAGAGCTTGTTGCACAGCTCCGCGCAGCTCACAACGAGGGCAAGACGACGGCTGGTCTTGGTACGTCCGCTAAGCAGTGCTCGGTGCTCATGTGCATTGTGTGAATTGCATTTGCGACGCAGACATGACGCCTTTCTGCATTTATCGCCTCTACACTTTGTTCTGACATTACGTTGTGCCAATGTTTGTATGCGTTTTTGCAGACATGAACCGCGGCGCCATTGGCGACATGGTTGACCTGGGCATCACCGAGTCATTCAAGGTCAAGTTCCAGGTGCTTGTGTCTGCATCGGAGGCTGCTGAAATGATCCTCCGTGTCGACGACATTCTGAAGGCGGCTCCCCGGTGGGTGTTACATGAACGTGTGTGTGTGTGTGTGTTTATCTGTATGTGGGCTTGTGGTCATCGGTTTGGTGGCTTTGGATCTCTGTGCCATGTGCTGACTCAGTGTTTTTTTGCTTGTGTGTCTGTTGTCGTGTGCAGGAAACGCCAGCAGGAATAAGCGAGATGACACGAGCGACTGACTGCTGTATGTGTGATGGCCGCGTGTGTGCGGCTATGATGGGCTGCACGGTGCATGGGAACCGTGCTCACTCCTTTCAATCACCGAAAGTAAAGAGACTGATTCCGAACATACATATCGAAGCTGTTCTCATCGTCTGAGGCAGAAACTTGTGCGATTTGATTCACACTTTCGCGTCCCTCAAGGGGCTGACCTCAAGCGACTGGCTGATCGAAACGCAAACGACTGACATGCACACTCCAAAAGGAATGCGCTGATCTCCACAAAACTATGAGAGATAGAAGTATTCTGGTCATTGTCTTAGTTTATGCCCGTGGACTCCACAAAACGCCATCGCCATTTACGTGACTTCGAACTCTTATTAGCAAAAGAGAGATGTAGGATCGAAGTCGATGTCATTTAATCGCTGTGCCCATGGACTCCACAACAAACAAACTCTGAAAGAAGTGGGATTCAATTCGGTGCCATAGCGCTATGCACAAAAAAGTTTGAAAGAAAATCCACGTTTGATGATTCGACTTAGTTTGCGTGCATTGTTTTCCCGTTCATTCACGAAAATGCGCTATCCAGCCAATCATAGGGAGGCTGTCACGGGCGGACCAATGGCATCACTCGGTTGCTGACTGAAAGAACGGACGGACACGGAGGGGCACTCGGAGCACGCCGTTGCACGCCACACACGCACACACATACACACATACACACACACACACAACACACGCACACACACACAACACACACACACACACACACCTCAATTCTTTCAGCACTCCGCTGCACGTCGTCGCACGCTACGCACTCCAACCAAAGTATAAACAGGCCCCTAATCACAGCTTTAATCCATCTCAACGAACTCGCCGCCACATTGTCCCTTGAATTTCCACTGAAAATGTCAGACGCCGCTGAACAAGACCGCAAGCGCCCCCGTGAAGAATGTGAGGCAGACGCAAAGGACGCAGCCGCCGCAAAGATTTCAAGGGGTATTTGTCACATCGACATTCCCGTGCGGGTGAGTGCTGTGATGGATTTGTGGCTTTTTGTTTGTTTCTAAGCAAACTTTGTCTGTCTGCTGCATTGTGAAATCCATCCGTTGCGGCCGTCGTCCATCCGCAGTTGACAAACGGGTCACTGAAACGGGTCAGTGCTTCACAAGTCGTTCTAATTTAATGTTTAAGGATGGGATCCAAAGTGCCTTCATCTCCTACTAACTCACTTTGTTTGTTGTATGGTATTTGCGGCCATGGCATGTGCACGTCGCAGGATCTTTCGCGGGCCAAGAAATTCTACGGCGATTTGTTTGGATGGGCGTTCACCGACTTTGGTGACACGTATAGCCTTTTCCACACACACAACAAAGGTGTGTTTTGACAAGTCCATGTGACATTGGCTTCCTGATTGATGTGCAAGAGGGAAAGGGTTTTTTGTATACTGAGGGGCAGTACTCGGCCAAGCCGGTCGTCAGTGCTGCATTGATTGGCATAGTGGCTAACTGCGCCATGATTCCATTCACTCTGCGCTGTCACTCCTTGCAGAACACAACGTGAACGGCGGCCTCACTGCTGTGAAGGAGGATGTGGTGACGCATTCGTTCTCATGGATCTACCTCCAGGTGGAAGACATTGAGGGCGAACTGGCCAAGATCACCGCCGCCGGAGGTCTGTTGGGCCTTGTCTGTCGGTCCACGTGACTGTCTTGCCTCAGTGCCGCGTGCACGGGCTGACAGGATGCCTGACTTCATCTCTGAGCCTGAAGTGACTGACAAGCCGCGATCTGTTGTGTTTCAGTTTTATTTCAGTTTTTTTTTCTTCTTTGTGTGTGCCACAGAATGTAATGGCAATGACCTTATCGCTAAACAGCACTCCTGAACGAATGTTGCATTGTCATATTGGCAGGCGAGGTAATCAAGCCAAAGTCGTCCATCGGGGAGAGCATTGGCTTTACTGGGCAATTCAAGGACAGCGAAGGCAACAATATTGGTCTGTATTCGCTCCCGATCAAGGCGGTCGGGTGCGTGCAACAGGATGCGGAAAAGAAGGAATGAGTGTGACTGGCGGAGGGCGATCCCCGGCGGTTCAGTCTGAGCCGAAGTCTCGCACCACCGGCGATCGGCAAGCGGCTCGTCAGAGATATGTCACTTATGGTAAAGCGCTGGCCAATTTTTGTGAATTACTCTTTGGAGATAATACAACAGGTTTGCTGCAGATGGCCTTCAGCAGTTGTCAGTGTGAGTCTGCAGTACAAAGTGCCGGTACTGTCGGCCGTGGTCACTGAAACCCGGCGGCCATCACGTCGCAGCCGGCTGTGGTTTAAATGTCAGTGGCGGTGCACAGCTTGATGGTCACGCTCAGAGCCAGAGCCGCACACTGATCTGCCGGTGACTGTGCCCCCGCCGCGGCGCGAATGCACGTGGCCCTGAGTACAGTGCCATCCCAATGGCCCCGCGGCCCAGTGCTGATCACGGAGGCATTGAGAACGACTCACTCAGTGTAAAAGCCGACAGCCAATACGGCTCGATACCGCTCTGTGTGTGGCTGTCGGCTGTGGTTTTTCGTCTCGGTGAGCAGTCCGCGTCTGCCAGAACTGAGAGTGGGCTTTGATTGCCGTCACAGATGCGTCACCGGCTCAAAATTATTAAGCGACATCTCGCAACCCTCGTGCAATCATTTTTACTCGTACCACCGCCTCCCTTTCATTGCCTTGACAAAACACGAAAAGGGTGCGTGCCGTTACGGCAAATAGTGCGCTTGTTTCCAAAGTGTAGTGTAGTTCCCTCTTGTTTTATGAGGTGGTGATCGCTCGCCCCAACAGGACTGTATCGTTTCTTCCTGTCTCCAACGGACGATGGACGCCTTGCGCATGTAACTTTTGCTGTGTCCATTGTCTTCTCATGATTTGGGAGCGACGCCCCTGATACGTGCCCGTCCAAGGGCTGACCACAACGAAAATGGTTCCGAGTGTTCCGGGAGGGCGTGTGGATATTGTGGAGATTAAAAACAGGCTCAATGGCGTCCTCGGCGACCACAGCGCATCGTACTGGGAGTCGCTGCGAAACTTCACGCGTGCGCGATTAACAAAAGGGGAGTTGGATAAACGAGCAAAGGCCTGTCTGGGTGATAGCAACGGTGAGTTCTGTGTGCTCATCATGTGATGCCATCTATCATTTGTACGTAATGCGCCTTGTGCTGTTTGGACTGTATTCTTTTTCTAGTTAAATCTGCTTCGTGTGAGCTTCCCGCGCGGTTTGGCGTTGGATGTGTTGTGTCCGCTGCCGCGTTCCGTATGTGCTATCCTCATATGCGCTGATTCCCTTCGTATGCAGTCTCGTTGCACAATGAGTTCATCCGAGCGATCCTTGTGAACGCTCAATCCACACAACCGCCGCCCGACGACAAGGAAAATGCAAAAAAGTCAAACAAGCGGAAGCTGTCGTCGCTGAAGGACACGCCCCCGGGTCCCAACCGTGCGTATCATATAGCATAAGCATTCTCTCATAATTTGACTCTCGTGTGTCGACATGTTGTGTGGATTTCTCTGCTTGACCTGTGACGCTCATTTGTGTAATGATGCATCTCTTCCGTGCCTACCTGCATGCAGGCAACTTGGAGCCGCCAACAAAGTCGGCTCGCTTGACCCCTGGCACTGCGTCTGCTCATTTTTCCCGCGAGTATAGGGCTCACGTGCCCCGCGTGGGCGAGGCGCCGCCGATTCCCAAAGGACCGAAACACGGCGCGCAAAGTGCTATTGCGGCCTCGGGTGCGCTTATTGCGGCCGCAGCGTCAGTGCGTCCACCCCCGGGCGATGTGGAGGCGGACTTGTGCACGCACGCCCACCTGCTTCCCGACGCCGCCACTCTGCGCGCGCGGTCATTTGTGGTTGCCTTTGAGAACGGACTTGATGATGTTGAAGAGGGTGTCGCTGAGACGGTGCAGGGCGCGCTCGAGGTGAGGCACTGTGCTGCTCTTCCTGTGTCCCATAGCATGCACGTGCGTGAACATTTGGCTTTTCTTGTTTTTTGGCGCGGTCTGTTTAAATCGCCCGGCCCTTCATTATGAACGGAGAGAGGGGGTGTTCTTGTCATGTCATCGTTGTGTTTCCGCACGTCTCACCCCAACCGCATCGTCTCCCTCCACATCTTATCACTCATCACGTTCTGATCACATGCGTTGCAGTTTTACCTCAAGGACATTCTGTCGACGATTCTTTCCGTGCGGCGCAATCCGACCACCTTTGGCAACGCCGCGTTTGTGGACCCTCACGTGCCCACAGCGTCTGCGGCAGAGCCCCTTCGACGTCAGTGCCTCAACTCAATCTCGGCGGCTGCGCTTGCAACCACCGGCATTCCCGCCCTCGCGCGGAAACCAAAGACGCTCTGTCTGGAAGATCTTGCCCTGGCTGTTGAGCTGCATCCACACATACTCAACGGAGACATTGCTGGGGCGGAGCGCATCCGATCCCGCTTGTCGATGCCACCGCCGATCTTCGCAGAGGCCGACGCCCTCTCACGTGCCGCGCGCCAGCACCAGGAGCACGTCATGCTGCAGTCGCGACGGCTGCTTCGCCCACCAACGTCCCCGCAGTTGCAGTCCGTCGCCACAGCCAAGGCGCGGTCCCATCAACAAGGGACACCGCCGAGCGTCCGTCGCCCTGGTAGCGCAGTCGTCGTCACCCCGAATCCCGCTCCGAAGAGCGTTGGTTCGAGTCCTACATCTGTCTCGACCGTGATTAGGCCAACTGCGGACGATGCGCCAGTGGCGATGGATGCTGTGCCGATGGAGACTGCATGATCGTGGCGTGTCTGTTTTTATGAATGCATTGCCTGCCGCGTGGCGCGTTCTTCCTGTCGTTTTGCCTTCTCTTTTGCTCGTCGCGCACCCAGCACACCACATATCACATGCACGCACTTGTCATTTCTGTCCTTCTGTTTTTTGCTTGCACCGCTCGCGTAAGTCTTTTCGTCATTTGTATAATAATTGGCCCACAGCATATTGGGTTGAATTTGTTTAATTTTGTCGCGGATAATCGCGTTCAAATGTACATAAAAGGTATGTTCTTCCTTGATTCGTCTCCTGCACATGCCATCAGAGACCTGGCGACTTGTCAGCGGAGATAAGATTCGCACTCGCATCGCACTGCCAACGTGCAGTATAGGAAAGCCCTGTTTATGCACCTGGAGGAAAGTGAACTGGAGACCAAGAAATATTTGGGGGGGGGGGGGGGGG
>CALSCR010000358.1:0-16087 GCA_943704495.1 Pigoraptor chileana
CACACACACACACACACACACACACACACACACACACACACACACACACACACACACACACACACACACACACAGATGAGTCAAAACACACGACTTACAATTCGCTCGCAGTAGTACTGTAGCTCTGCCTTGCGGATGCCTGATGTGCTGAAGAGGGCACGCAGCGACGGTTTGTGGCCATCGGACAGCGGTGGTCGCAGATGCACATTAAGCAGTTGAATGACACACGACGCGCCAAAATCGATTTCAACAAGGAGGGAGGGGAAGAACGAGCCCACAACGGGTGCTTGTAGACACCAAATGACCTGCATGTTTACACGTGTGGTATTGAAGCGTGTGTGTGTGTGTGTATGATGGTGTGTGCGTGTGCATGTGCGTGTGCGTGTGAGTATGATAGTGTGTGCGTGTGAGTATGAGTGTATGTATATATATATATATATATATATATGTGTGTGTGTATGTGTGCAATGGGGAGGAGAATATGGGGTCGTCAGTTGGGGGATATGCGGATAGAGTGTACGCGCAGTGAGGGGATGCAAGCGTAAGACTATTACAACATCGGGAAATTCATTAAGTAGATTGGGGTATGTCCGCATACACCAACAATAAGGCACAACACGAGCACGCGACGCACGCACACACACACACACACACATACATCCGTACCTTCATGGGATATCGTGATAGAATGGCAAGTCCGCCCGCATGCGACCCGTCAATCGAGTTTACTTTTGCATCCGGTATGTTGTGATGGTGCCATGTCATGTAGGGGTATAGTGACGACAGCCTCGCTTGCATAAACGTCTGCCATCCTGCAACAACCCAATGGAGACACAATGAAAATTGTTAAAGGGATTCGGTAATTGAATGTTACCAACAACAAACAACAACAACAACAGCAACAACAAGGCGGCATATACACACACACGAAAATGCACGAAGCACACACACACACCTCACACGCATATCACTCATATTAACAGCAAAAGTGCGGATTCTTTCCACTCACCGACTTGCGTCTCTTGTAAGCACACAATGTCCGCCCCAGAGTCATGAATCGCCTTGACTATTCGGTGATCACGTGGTGTCCCCATCCCCATGCGACAAAGGCCCTGCATAATACGAACGACAACAAACAGACAAACAAACGAATGGACGAGCGTAAAACGAAGAGTATGTGAATGACGATATTCACATAAAGGTATCCAAAGAGTTCAAATTCGTCTTGCCAAATGAAGAAGAACGACTCCACAGACGAAATACATCCAGCACGAAGCACGAGACATAGGTCGCCTTCTGTTGAGTCGGAAATATATGCCATGTCGAAGACACGCACACCAACACACACAATGTGATTCCTAATCCCAGCAACGAACTGTAGCTTTGTCTCCTACAAAAATAGACATCACCACACGCGCCTACCAGCGTTACCACCCATGGCATGCACACCACACAAAATATTAATATATAAAAAGTACAACCAAAAAATAAATAAAACCCCACCCAATTGACGTTATATGTCAAAACGCGCACACACAACGATGTGTCGTCGTATTCAGCAGTCTCCGGTCGCCGCACTTGCACAAACATGGTCTCATTATCAAGACCGCATTCGTGCCCGCCAGAGGGATCGGGCAGCGACACACCCGCGGGGGGTTCCTTCGGAAGATGAAGTGACGCATGCTTTGCCGCACCATTGTCACTATCGATCTTATCGTTGTAATGGCTGTCGCTGTCGCTGTCGCGGTCAGTCGAGTAATCGACGACGGATGCAGGGGCGGAGGCCCGGTGTTGCATCGATGGAGTGTGCGGCGACCTCCACGGCATAAAGACAGAGCGGAGGACGTGGTGCCCACCATCAGCCTCATTCTTGGCATTGTGCGCCACTTCCCCGTTGTGAACGCCCTTCTGTTGCTGTGCAGAGTGGATCTCCGAGGCAGCGGAGCAAACGATGAACGAGTCGTCCAGCGAGAGTGTGTGCACCAAATGGGCTGCCTGGGCCGCGACGTGACCACCCACACTTTGCGACAACACACCAGGGGGTTCAGGCCGCCCGGAATCGTCAACAATCTGTTCTGAGGCATTCTGTGTGCGTGGACCTGCCAGGTGCCGATGACGCGAGTCGCCTGACGACGCCACGGGCCATTCTGCAGGCACCTCATGCGCGTATCCTTCGCGCTCGCATCTTTCACTTTGTGTTCCTTTGTGCACACCATCAGCTGATGATGGTCCACGCGGCTCCTCCGCAGTCGGAATTGAGTCCATTGCCCATTCGCTCCAAGAGTGAAAGTGCGCCCAGTGGACAGTGTGAATAACCGCCGCGGAATTCAAAAACCCCTCACACAAATGATCCGTGGGATTAGTCACATCCGAGCCCACAGCACGTGCGATCCCAAGAAAATCGCTTTCCAGTGTGGGTGTGATTAATACATAAAAAAAACCAGAAGGTCGACTGAACCGAAAGAGTGTGGAGCGATGGTGATGGCTGCCAATAACGCCGGGGCGACCCCCAGCTTGCGGTTGTGTGTGGTGTGTGTCCGTCAGGTATCAAACACGAATCAAAACAAGAGATCGCACAGCAAAAAGGCAAAGATGAAAACACCAACCGTAAAAGAATAACACTTCAACTGCGATTGGGCACACACAAACATACACTGACACACACTGACACACTGAGGCACTTTTGGGCTAAAAATATGTCCATCGTTTTTTCCCCCAATCAACAGATGATGTATTGCGTCGCGAGCATCCACAAACTTTGCCGAGATATCGCTTATAATATTATAATATAAGCGAGATTCGCAATAGTTTTCCGTTATATGATGCGATTTCTCGCAAATAATGCTGGCGCCCAACAGGCTCTCGCGCCTCGGACATTACTGTTTTTGCACACATTGCTGGCACCACAGTTTGCAAAGGCGGAAGATTCACAGAAGAAAAGCAAAAAACAACTGCACACTTGAAAAGAAAGTAAAGCTGAGGATAACTGAGTTTTTGACTTGTTGGACGTTTGCCGCCAATCAATCCACATTCAGAAGGGAAAATTGAAAATTTACACTTTGAACGATTGGAATTTCCCCTTGACTGCGTTTCGCGTTCCGATGCGGGCGCAACTTCGCGACAAGAGCTCGTGAAGAGCCTGAGCAAGTCGGTGTTGACAAGTTGAAACGAGAAGATGGTCGAGACACGTAAGGTTGGTTTAAAACTCTTTGTCGCTTTCTTTGTTGGGCTTGGATCAGTCGTGTTCAATTCATCGCATTGTGTATATTTCGCATCCACATATCCAAACACAGCGAACGCGGTTGGATTCAACGAGCAGTGTCCATAGCAATGATGGAGAGAGTGAGGCTGTACGTCATGGTGCACCACCAGAGATTGGTGCCAACAGAAAACGCGCTCGCACGACGAGCCAGAGCAGTACGTCGGGCGATGCAACTTCGGGCGTGACAGCGACAACAGCGGCGACAGAGGATGTACCTGCCTCGGCGCCCTCTGAGACAATGTTAGGCAAGGAAAAAGAAAGGGAAAAGCGCGTTACTTTCTCTGCCGATAAGAACGCGCCTCGATTCGTGAAGTCCAAAAGACAGTTGGAGAGAGAGGCACGGGCGAGAGGCGAGTCGAGCGTGTCCTTGTCCACGGGAGACGCATCCGCGGCAGACTCCCAAGGCGCACATGATTCTTCGCAAACACGTTCTCAAACTGTCAATGATTCGACGCGCTTTGAGTCGTACGGCGGTGACGACGATGATAATGATGCAAATGTTGATGAGGACGGGTTTCGGCGGCCAACTCTTCCCGTCATTCGCATCTCGTCGACCGGCACTGCAAGCGCGGTAAATACAGCTCCGCCTGCAATCGTTTCTAAATCGATTGCGATTCGGCCTCCTGTCGATCCGAGGTATGCTGATCCCCGTGACGATGAAGAGTCTTCCCGGCACGGCCAAGTGGAGGCGAATACTGCTCCGGTGGTGTCGCATGCGTCGTCGACGCAAGTGACCACCCGGCGAGGTTCAGCGAGTGCACAACCACCGGATGTTGCCGGGGGGACTGTCACCCTGACAACAGCAGCGGCACAGCAACTGCAAAAACAGCACGCACTCGCTGCACAGAGACAGCGTCGGAGAACTCTGTCGACGGGATCCATGAGTGGGGATGCTGCTGGCGCACTCGTCGCGGCAAACGCGAGGCGAAAGACACCGAGGAAGATCACAAGTGTCGATGCGTCTTCGCTGACAATGCGGGATCTTGTGAGATATAATCCAAAGACAAATCCCATGAAATCGACGGTGGATCGCCGTGAGAAGCAGAAACAGCAGCGCATTGCAGACCGTTCTATGCCTGGGACTCCAACCAACTCACAGGCAGTCCCCGCATCGCCCGCCGGCACACCGCAACGCCCCCTCGCAACCCCAATCACACTACCTGGTGGTGGTGGCGGTGGCAGTGCAGCCTCTGCTCCGGCAGGCGATCGTGCACTTGCGGACGGCGAAGAGGGCCCCAAGGGCTCTCTCGGTGAGCGGCAGCCCGTGCTTGCACCGCAGGTCAAAATCGTAAACGGACAGATTGTGATCAATGAGGAGAGTTTGGAGATCGCCGTGGGACAGGCTGATGCCGACGACCGCGAGCCAGAGTCTGTCGTGTATGAGACGACCAGTCACGTGAGCTATGCGTCGTACACCAACCGGGCGCCGTCGGAACGATGGACTGCAGAGGACACTCGGCGGTTTTATTTGGGATTGTCCCAGTGCGGGACTGATTTTGCACTCATCGGCAAGCTATTTCCCAACAGAACGTGGGTGGTACCTTTTTTGCTGCTTTCGTTTAGTCTGCCCTCTTTTATTGAAATATGGGTCATGTCACAAATAGGAATCGGTTTGTGTATTATTATTATGAACGGTTTTCTCTACTTTTGTCCGTGTTCTGCCTTTTTGGTTTTGTGGGCTGACGATACCTAAATGCACCTCTCGTTTGTGTACCAACAACACCGACACCCCCCCCCCCCCCCCCCCCCCCACACACACACACACACACCACAGGCGCCGCCAGATAAAGAACAAGTTCAAGCGGGAAGAAAAGGACAACCGCGCACTAGTCGACGCAGCCCTCACAAAGCGCATGCCAGTCGACTTCACCATGTTTAACGACCCGTCGCTGTCGCAGCTGAGCAGCCGTATGAACAGTCGGATCAATAGCCCGGCATCTGCGCACCGCACGCCCGCCAATGCAGACGCAACACCTGCCACGGATGAATCCGAAGGCGGTTCTGCATCTGCACACAACACACAAGACAGCAACGCAATCAACGATCGCGGCGAATTAGACGGCGCGGATGACGCGGACGACGATCTCCCCGAGATGCTTGTTGGTGGTGCATCAAGTGCTGTTGGTCTTGGAGTGCGCGGAGTTCCTGACGTGTCGCGGGCACTGTTGCCGCGGCTGGAAGAAACGTAATGTTTTTGTTTTTTTTGCTGGTATTTTGGACGACAATATATATATATATATATATATATATATATGCATTATGTATATCGTGGGGGGTTGGTTTCTGGTGACTGACAGTGGGAGACTTGAAAATGGATGCTTTGATGCATGTTGTTTTCTTTTGAATATTTTATTGGTTCTTACCCGACACGCCGCTACACGTGCAAGACGGAGGTAAAACGGGGTTATAGAAAGAGCTCGATATCCTTGGCATGGGCGTGGTTGTGAATCGTCGCATGGACTCCACTGACAGAGTCAGATTTGGCGGAGTGGAATCTGTGATCACGTGAGCAACATTCCGATGTTTGACAAATCGTGCGGGCTACTTGCACATGCATTGCGCGGGATACTCAAGACTGCCAGAGGCACTAAAGTGGACCTCTTGTGCCCGCACAACGAACTCAGAAGTTGAAAGCGCTGCTGAAAAAGCCACACAGTAAAAGAAGAAGAACATCTGCAAAAAGACACGCATTGGGCAAGGGATTGCTGGGCCACTCGTCAATTGTTGACATCCATTAATGCGATTTTCGATTTGATTTGGTTGCACAATATAAAAGAATGTCGCCAAGCGCAAAAGATGTTCCCATCGACATCAGTTCATTGGAGAAGGAACTTGAGCGTGCAATGGATTTCGATGAACGGAGAAAACGAGAGAACGACGCTAAGAAGAGGGCTGTAACACAACGAGTCGCTACTTATGATGACTTCAAGTGGGTTTCGTGTTCGCATATTGTTCCTGTGTGCAAAAGTGTGTGTGTGTGTGTGTGTGTGTGTGTGTGTGTGTGTGTGTGTGTGTGTATGTATGTTCCAGAGTGTCTTTGCTCGTCAACTGCGAAAGGAGATCAAGTGACTGTGTATGGAAGTTTGTCATGTATTGGGCATGAAGGGCATGAGTATGGAACATTGTGCGGCGCTTCCATATGTTTATGTCAAGTTTGCTTCCATGTGTATGTGGAGTCCATGGACACAGCGTCTACGACACTGACTTGAATCCTACATTTCGCCATTTTGTATGCGCAGAGGTATCGTTGCTGCCGCACACATTTCCCCACTGTCAAAGGAGGAGATTGTTGCGAAACCCAAACAGGCGACTTGGAATTCAGCCGCACGGTGAGTTTATTACACAATCCATAGATGCACTACTTCATACTGGTGTGTGGATCCATAGTGGATGCCAGTGTTACTGGGTATTCGAATGTATACTTACGTATTGAGATTGTTCTCTTTGTGGTCACGTGCATCTATCTGAGCAGAACATAGTAATATTTCTGATCCCACCCGTTCATTTTTCATATTGTGGCTTGTAGATCCACGGCAGACAAGTCGGCGAACGACTCCGCGGGAAGCACACCAAGTGCCGGCGGATTGAGCGTGGTTGAGTTTGAGAGAGACTGGCGCCGCTTAAAACTGCCCGCTGAAAAGGTGTTTGTCAATCTGCATGGATGCCCCATTTTACTCAATCGGTTTCTGATCGAACACTCGTGTTGATTTGTGTTTGTCCCACGCGCAATGTGCGAACACATCTTTTGCGTTTCTATTAACTTGTTCAAGGATGTGTCGATGTTTCAACTCGGGTGCTGACTGTGAACTCTACCGTGTGTGACCCTTAGATTCAAGTAGCCTGGATGCCCTGATGGTGTTGAGGATGCAATAACACTGGCATCGCGCATGCACTTTCTCATCTTCATCCCTGTGGAGCAGCACCTAAGACACTGACTTAAATCCTACATCTCACCTTCATCCCTTCTCATCCATGTGTAATGCAGTATGAATATGTGACGGCAATGCCGCACGATGTTCTCGCACGTGCGTTCAAAGAAGTGGGCGGATACCTCGGATCTCTAGTCGGAGTACTGGCGAGTGAATTTAAAGACACTGACGCTGACACGTGCCTGGCAGTTCTGGAAGCCGCCTCGCATACACAGAGATTCTCACTTGCCGCCGGCTTTTTGTCACGCAAGGAAAAGGAAAGTGCTTCGGCTCTGTTTACTCGCATTGTCGAGGTCAACACGGCAAGAACGGAGGATGTCGCGCGACTAAGGAAGCTGTACGGCGTCGAGTGAGCGGTTGTCTGCAAAGCCATGTGCGATTCATATACCTAATATACTCCCTTTATATCATCTTATGCCCCATCGGCGAGTGTGTGCTTAGTCACTGCTCTCGTTCTTGGCGCGATTTGAAACATCCTTTGTAGATCACACAGCACACATCCACACACGCTCACGTTAACGTGCGAGCTACTGCTTCCGCTTACACCAAGAGTTTAAAGGATTCAACACCAGTTTTCAATGTCTTATTGTCTTAGTGATCACAGACATTTTGTTGACTAAGCCGCCAACTTATAACAGTCTGTGTATAAATTTCTTCATGAATCCTCTTGGCAATGATATTCGGGTATATTATTCTTCCCATACAAAAACATAGATTGGGTGAGAGCACGGCAAGGGCAAAGACAAAACAAGGACACTCTTGCGGCAGTGTGAATATAGCGTCAAAGATACAACCACTAGTGTAAAGAGTGTAAAGATACACAAATCCCACAGCAGCAAAAGACCCCACGTGCCACACAAGGCCCCGGTTTCCAACGCCCCACCAGCAACAACGCATACACAAGCGCACACGCAGTGCCGCTTCTACTGTCCCGTAAGCGTGTTCACGGCGTTGTCAATGTCAGACTCAAGGCGCGCAATGTTCGCGCGGAATGTGTCCTCTGCCTTGGCCCATTTGTCTTCCGAGAGCTCGCCACGCTCGGCCTTCGATCCAAACTCGGCCCACTGCGACTGACGCTCCCTCTCCTTGCGCAACACGTCACGCGCACGCTCCGCAGCGTCCTTGGAGACCGCCTCGAGGGACGACACAAGCGCACTGTGCTTCGTCTCTGCTTCCTTCAGCGTCACATCCAGGGTCTTCTTTGCGGCGGCAATTGCTGCGCGGTTCTTGGACCGACGTGCAGACGAAATGGCCGCATCAAAGGCACCATATGCCTCCGCACGCGTCTCCTGGAGATCGTACAGCTGCTCTGCAACAGTTGCAGCCTTCAGGTTAGCATCGCCGGCGGCGCGATCAGAAACCTTTCCGATGGAGAAGTCGAGGCGGACGTATCCAATGACGGCGAGGAAGAGTGCGTAAAAAAAGCCAACGACGAGAAGGGGCTCCTGGAGCATCAAGAGCTGGCTGAACTCGTAGTGGACCTCGGCCTCCTCGGCATGCTCGTCCACAAGGTTTGTCTTCGTGACGACGACAACAGTGCGTCCGGCAACGTCCAGGTAGGTAGCAAACTGCTCGCGCCACTCGCCATCGACGGCATAGGGCGTGACCACGCGGACGTTGTTGACGCCCTCGGGGAGAACAAAGCGGACAGTCAGCTGCTCCACATGCGCGTTGTCAAACACGTGACCAACAAAGGGAATGCGGAGAACAAACTCGGATCCCTCGCGGAAGAGATATTCGTTCGAGGGCAGGTTGTAACCAGTGTAGAAATCGACCTTCCAGCCGCCAAACAGAGGAAAGCGGGGGCGGATCTCAAAGATAGACGTCTCCGTCTCCGTGCGAAAGTGGCTCGTCGAGATGTTGCCAATGAGGTCGCGATAGTAGACGTCCGCCGCCGAGCGGGGCAGGCGCTGGGTGAACTCGCGGATGGACGAGACGCCGCTGTCAGAGCCACGCTGGTAGTCGTAGCGGGAGAAAGATCCCTTGAGGCGCGCGCCAGTGTGCTCAAGCTCAAACGACTCTTCAATGGCAACATTGCCCCAGTGAGACAGCTCAATATCGCGCGTCATCCGCCTGACAGTCAAAAACGGCGAGTTGTTCTCAAAGTGGATCACAACCTCAGACTCTGACGAAGCGGCAATGTTCTCATAAGGACCATACGACACGGTGGATCCAGACGCGGACGAGGGAGCAACACGGGTAAACGACTCGACCCGGGAAGATGCGAGCTCGTACTTGGTCGACTGCGACTTTGTCGGGTAGGGCGAATAATAATAGGCGCTGCCGAAATAGCGCACGAGTTGTTTGTCGCTCTGCGTAATCTCTGCCGGGAAGGGCTGCTGCGTCTTGGGGACGACATACTTGACGGTCAGGGTGACGGAATCACCAGGGCCAAGGGGCTTGGCAAGATCCACACGGTAGACGGCCGCACCGCTGTGTGTCACACAGACAAGCCAGGTGAATATGTCAGTATGAGCGTTGCCCACTTGACAGTCACATGAATTGAAAATCACACGCACTTCTAGTAAGAATAATATATATATATATGGCTATGCAATTGAGCAAAAAAAGTCGCATCCAGTTGCGCTTGTCGCATCAGTTGTGATTCTAGTCGAGCATTCTCATCAATTCCTACCTCTTCAGCTGTGCAGGTCCGACATTAAGCTTCTTTGCCTGCTCCTTAACGCTGACAAATGCAACTTTCGATGCGAGAGCCGACTCCAGTCCAACGTGAACGGAAGCAATCGAAGCAGCACCGTTGTTCTGGATGGTCACCTTGGCCGTGATGCGAGCCAGATGCGATTTCAGATCAATAGTGCGCTCAACGCGGGTGTTGACGAGAGGTTCGTTGGCAATAGCAATGCCGACGCAGAGAGCGATGGCGAGGAAGAAAAGGGCGCGTGCCATCTTTGCGAAAGTTGTCGAGTCGCCTATAACTCTGCACAACCGGGGGAAAAAAAGCCAATCTACAAAACCATGAAAGTCAGTCAAATATGAATCATTTCGTTTGATATGAAGGATGGGTGCAAACAAAGAGCGGGCAAACAGAGAGAGAGAGAAAGAGAGATGGTTGAGACCAAGGGAGACGAGAGAGATGAGAGAGATGCGTGCATGGATGGGATGGATGGATGGATGCAGGATGTGGAGGAAGGCAGGAAGGATGAGAGAGAGAAAGAGAGAGAGAGAGAGAGAGAGAGAGACTCACAACACAAACCAAAAACAGCTGTTTCCCTCTGTCGCATCCGGGGGAGTCACTTCAATACTCGGCCATACTCAACCCAACGCCCATCTTCGTGCAATCCCGGCGTATCTTGTCTATCGGATAGTGACAGTTAACTAATTATTGTGAAATATGATGATTAAGTTGAATTTAGCGCGTGCTCTATGGCGGATCAAAGTGTACCTCGCATTCCCTTGGCATTCCAGTCTGATTGCTGCATGGAGACGGTGTTGCGTGCATGCACACACATACACACACACACACACAAACACACACACACACACACACACTCGCTCTCTCTCTCTCTCTCTCTCTCTCTCTCTCTCTCTCCTCACGCACACTCTCTCTCTCACACACGCACACATACACTCACAAAACCCTCTCTCGCCGTTTCGCATTTTCTTGCATCTGTTGTGGGCGTCGTATTAATCTATAGGTCGTGGTTTCTACTTGCCTTTTTAAAATATTTTGTCCTGTTTTTGCCTTTTGAAACGATTGTAGACTCGTAAGCGCAAGAACTTTTGACAAGCAAGCACACAAATTATTCCACTTTTACAAACACTACATACAACAACTCGAGAAGATGAAGATCGAGGAGGTCAAATCAACGACCAAGACTGCGCGTGTTGCGGCACATAGCCACGTGAAGGGTCTTGGTCTCAACGACGAAGGAAATGCCGAGCCCATCGCAGCGGGTCTTGTGGGCCAGGAGCAGGGGCGCGAGGTGCGTGCTGCAAGATGGTATCCCTCTTATTCGCATCGCAATGAGTGTATCTTGCGTCGGTTTCTCTTTCCCTATACTTTTGAAATTTAAAGTGTGTGTGTGTCGTTTGAGTATGCATTATTCTCTTGTGTTACAATATCTGCACCCAAGCCAAATCTGTGGCTGTGGTTGGCTGGGAGTTTGATCACCACACACTTATGTTGTCCCCATTTTAATCAAACTCGTCTTCCCATTTTCGCATCGGGTGTTGCCACACAGGCTGCCGGTGTCATTGTAGAGCTCATCAAAAGCAAAAAGATGGCTGGACGGGCTGTATTGCTCGCAGGTCCGCCGGGAACTGGAAAGGTGTGTGTGTGTGTGTGTGATCATATTCTCTAACGCTACCCGTTTCAAATGGCAATGTTTATTCTCCCTATCTTTCCCTAATGCGTTTCACTCGGCTGTGCGAGTCCGCTCTCCCTCTTCTTGTGATCGGTCGCTGGTTGAGATTTCCTTTCCGCACATTTTTTTAAAACTCGCTGCCATCCCTACCAACACCCGCACACCATCCACGGCAGACTGCACTTGCGCTTGCGATTGCACAGGAATTGGGACCGAAAGTGCCCTTTTGCCCCATGGTTGGCAGCGAAGTGTATTCGACCGAAGTGAAAAAGACAGCCGTGCTCATGGAGAACTTTCGCCGTGCGATCGGTGAGTGTCTGCGTCTGACTGCTTTATATATTATTGTGTGTGTATGTGTTGTGTTGTGTTTCAAAAATTTATCTTTTGTCAACTCTGTAAGGGATGCGCACTCCGTCTCGCATACTCTACAAACATTATCTCTTCCTTGCACTCGCTTCTTTTCAACGACAACTAAAATGAACACAATAACCTGTGATCTCAGGCCTCCGCATCAAAGAGACGAAGGAGGTGTACGAGGGAGAGGTCACGGAGCTCACACCGGAAGAGACGGAAAATCCCATGGGAGGATATGGAAAGACAATCAGCCACGTCGTCATTGGTCTGCGGACAACAAAGGTGCGCACTGTTTTTGTGCGTGTGTGCGTGTGTGTGAGTGTTTTTTTGCTTGCTTGTGTTTTTTTGTCTCACTTGGCCGTCTCTATTAATTGTAATTGTTTTCGTGTGATGCGGCCTGTAGTCTTCCGAGTTCAATGCTTAATCGAGTACCTTGTGTTTGCATCACAAAACCATTCGTCATTTCTATGAAGCCACACACCTGGCTATGCCATTGTTTTCGTGTTTTTGATCTCCTCTGCCAAACCAAGATATTCAATACTTTCTCTCTTTCTTTGCCGCTTGCATGCCACCCGCACCGCCTCAACAACATCAACAACAACAACATCAACAACAACAACGCACCTGTGTATTTTTTATCTGTTGTTTTGTGCTGGTTTGATCTCTACAGGGAACCAAGCAGCTGAAGCTGGACCCGACAATCTACGACAGCCTCCAAAAGGAGAAGGTTCAGGTTGGCGACGTCATTTACATCGAGGCAAACAGCGGCGCCGTCAAGGTGAGCGACCGTCCCCTCTCTGTCTCTCATTCTCTTTTTCTCTTTTTCTCCGTCTCTCTTTCTCTCCCTCACGCTTGTTTGAGTCGATGGGATTGTGCCTGGCGTTTTGAGTACTGAAGGCCCCTCTCCAGCCTCACTAAGCATCTCTCTCTCTCTGGTAGCTGCTGTGGAGTCCATGGGCACAGCGCCTGTGACACTGACTTGAATCCTGCATCTCTCTGGTTGCTGTAGAGTCTAAGGCCATCTTCTAACAATGACTTGAATCCCATCCATGGCTAATCTATTTGGCTAAATTTTTTGGTCGTGCCATGAGTCTATTCTGTCGATTGCTCTGGCTGGCACTGCATAGAGCTTTGGATACACAATGAAAGCATGTTCAGCAGACGAGTTGCTTTTGACTGTTTTGCTAATCGCATCATCGTTTGCCCTTCTATACTTTGTCGTCGTGTGTGTGTGTGTGTTTTTGTGTGCATGCATGCGCAGCGTCAAGGGCGTTCGGATGCATATGCGACTGAGTTTGACCTGGAGGCCGAGGAGTACGTGCCTCTCCCCAAGGGCGACGTACACAAGAAGAAGGAAATTGTGCAAGATGTTACACTTCACGACCTCGACATGGCTAACGCTCGGCCGCAGGGCGGACAGGGTGCGTGCATGTGTGGCGTCGTGCATATGAGTGTGTATGTGTGTGTAATTTTAATGTTTAGTTTGTGTGTGTACATGTAGAAGTTATCATTTGCTGCATTCTAATTCTGCGCCTTTGTGCGGGCGTGGTATCTGTGTGGGTGACCAAGTGTTTGTATATGTGGGTGTGGTTTCAGAGACGAGAATGAGGATCATTGCTCTGCGCTTGTGCGGATGTGTCTTGTTTCGCAATTTTTTTATTATATTTCTTTTGCGTCAAATTTCAAAATCAAATGGTCCAATTGCTTTTGTATCGACTCTCGCTCACTCTATTTTTTTTCTTCATTTCTGTATTTAACTTTATTTTTTGTGTATGTGGGTTAAATTTCAAACCGTATTTGATGCGCTTCTATTTGCACACGCAGATATCATGAGCATGATGGGCGCTATTATGAAGCCAAAGAAGACTGAGATTACCGACAAACTGCGCAAGGAGATCAACAAGGTCGTCAACAAGTACATTGACCAGGGCGTTGCTGAGCTCGTTCCCGGCGTGCTCTTCATCGACGAGGTGCGTTGCTATGCGTGTGCGTGTGTGTGTGTGTGTGTGTGCATTGGGGGCTATTGTAATGTGCGTGCGTGCATATGTTTGTGCATTGGGGGCTATTGTAATGCGTGTGCGTGTGTGTGTGCATTGGGGGCTATTGTAATGCGTGTGCGTGTGTGTGTGCATTGGGGGCTATTGTAATGTGCGTGCGTAGATGTGTGTAATGCATGCGCGCATATGAATTTCAAGTAACTTTTTTTTTTGAATGTACTTTTTTTTGGACTAAAATCGCAATTCGGTTCTTGCTGTGTCTTCGTGCGGCAGGTCCATATGCTCGACATTGAGTGCTTCACGTATCTCCACCGCGCTCTCGAAAGCGTTCTTGCGCCCATTGTCATCTTTGCAACAAACAGGGGCAACTGCACGATTCGGTGAGTTTGAGTGTGGCGAAAAAGTGTATGTTATTTGCAGTCTGTTGCTTTCCATACAAATGCCGTGATCAGTAACAATTGTGCGGTGGGTGCCGTTTCTGTTACACTGTGCGTCAGTGGCCTGCGTGTGGGACTTTGTTCTCACTCACTCACACACTTTCTTTCTTTCTTTCTCTCTCTCACATACACACACACACACACATCTCTCTGTCTGACAACAGGGGCACGCAAGACATTGTGTCGCCGCACGGCATTCCCCTCGATCTGCTCGACCGCCTGCTGATTGTGCGAACTCTTCCGTATTCGCACGATGAAATGGTGCAAATTCTCCGCATCCGCGCACAGACAGAAGGCCTTGTCGTCGATGAAGACGCTCTTCTGCTTCTTGGAGAGGTCGGCGTCAAGACTACACTCAGGTATGTATTGTCTATGCGTTGTTACACTCTTGTTTTTGTGCTATTGAATTTCTTTCCAAAAGGGTGATGCGGAGAGCGATACTTGGGAGATGAGGCATTGACTTACCCTTTATGTGTATGTGCACACATACCCACACGCACACGCAGGTATGCCGTCCAGCTGCTTACCCCAGGCAACCTTCTCGCTAAGATCAACGGCCGTGGAAACGTAACGCGGGACGATGTGGAAGAAATCGGAGAGCTGTTTTACGACGCCAAATCCTCCGCAAAAATGCTTGCGGAGCACGCATCAAAGTTCTTGCACTAAGTTAAGCCCAAAGATCCAACGAAGCACGATTTTTACGACTAGGTGAAAGGTTATTCCGGCCCGGCGTCGGAAAATTTTCCATCCCCCGTCACAGTTTACGGAAACGTTGGCAATGCCGGTGCTTCAAAGGAAGAATGCATGTGTGCTTGCGGTTCGAGTGGCCTGTGTAGATCATTTGCCCGTTGTGTAAGATGTGGGCTTGTGCGTGCGTATGTGTGTGTGTGTGTGTTGTGTGTGCTTTCTGCGTCGGCGTGCACAGGGCGTGTGCTCCTCAATTAATGAAAACCACAAACCAACAACAGAAACAATGCGCACACAATTCGTATACTATCATTGAGTGGTTTTGGTTTCGCTGACGCTAACAGAAACATCAATCGGACAGGTCGCCTTCACAGAATAGTGTTCGCACCACGCCGCAGAGAGCGAAATTTTTTGGCGAAATGCACACGCGTGTTCGTTTTGACGTGTTGTTTTGCACAGCCGCATTAACAAAGAGCGGTAAGGCTTATAAGAACGCGCACACAGCCCAATCCGTTGGCGCAAACAACGAAAGATCAACTATATGAGAGAAAGAAGAAGAAAAGAATTGCGAGACAAAAAAAGAGAGCATTGCAGGATTCGAGACGAGTGTCAAATGAAGGCCCTCCGACATGTGGACTTACTACAGCGCGGTGAGAAAAAGTGAGTGAAAACACAGAGTTGCTTCCAGTCCACAGACCAAGAGAGCGACACGGACAAAGGTTAGCCAGGTCTTCTAACTTGTCAGACATGTCAGCCACACTCTCTCACACTCTCGATTTGTGGAGTCCATGGGCACAGCACCTAAGACACTGACTTGAATCCTTCATCTCACACTTTCGCTCTCACAACTTCTTGACAAGCTCAAGTGTCTTGTCCACATGCTCCTTAAAGTGTATCGACGAATCGAAAATGAGACGCACAATGCCTTCCTTATCAATCACATACGTCACCCTGGCAACGATGGGAGGCAAGGCGAAGGGTAGGGGAGAGGGGATCAAGGTGCATAAGGATGTGTGTGTGTGTGTGTGTATGCGTGTGTGTGTGTGTATGCGTGTGTGTGTGTGTATGCGTGTGTGTGTGTGTATGCGTGTGTGTG
>CALSCR010000365.1:0-11394 GCA_943704495.1 Pigoraptor chileana
CCTGTATCGCCCGCCACCCGATTTGTGATGCCTTCCTCTTGTTTCTGTCCATACAATCTCAGACCACACACACACACACACACACACACACACACACACACACACACACACACACACACACACACACACAAAAAAAAAATAATAACAATAATATTCATACACATAACCATAGACACAGACACACACAGACGCTCACATACACTTAAATTACTCAAGTCGCAATCAACAGCTCGTCAACAACCCATCCCTTCTAAAATATCTGAATCTAATTTGTAAATTCGAAAATTGAAAATTCCAGAGGCGGAACGAAAATTCAAAAAGTCGCAGCAATTGTGGGACCAAATCGATGAAGAGGTCAAGGGAACCAAGCAAAAATCGAGGCTCACCTCTAAACTGAGCGTGAAAAAGTCGTCTTCGAAGAATGATCTGCGAAGCAGTGGGTGGAAAGCGTCCGAGTTGTTCGTGTGTTTTGTGCATACGTTTGCGTATGTTGCGTGTGTGTGCATGTGTGTGTATTTTCGTGTGCATACATTTGAATGTGTTGCGTGTGTGTGCATTTGTGTGTATTTTCGTGTGCATACATTTGAATGTGTTGCGTGTGTGTGCATTTGTGAGTGTGTGTGAGTGTGTGTGCTCAAGGGCCGCTGTATACGTATACAGCCTCACGTTCATTGATGCTCCCATGAGGGGTGCAATACCGCTTTTATGTAACGCCACTTTTATTTTTATGTAATTGCACCTTTATATAATATTGCAAACCCACTTTGTTCACTATGTTGCATTGTCCAGTCGTTTCGATGGGCGCTCTCAAGCGATCAAAGTCCACGGAAGGTACGTGCGTGTGAGACAAACAGTTCTGGTCACTTATACAACTCTGTCGATTTTTGCATTTGGCCTGCTCACTTCCCTCTCCTCTACATGGGCAGATACTGTCCCGAATCCTACTTTTTGTTCACACTTGCACCCCCTTCACCTGTTTGATGTGTGAAGGTCTCTTGCACCTTGTCAAGACACTGAATTACACACTACACTGTTTTTTTGTTGTTGGCAGATGTGGCCAATGCAGAGAGCAGCGATGCAAGCGACGATGACGTTCTCAGCTTTGAGCAAGTCTTGGGCATGGATCCCTCAGGTGAAGATTGTACTTATTTGCCGGCACATACAAGCACACACACAACATACATACAGACAGAGCGCACATACGCCACACACACAAGCACGCACGCACACACACATCATCACTGACAATGAAAAATGAAAACACATCCCAACAACCGCGCGCACACATCTTTCTCCAATTCCACAGAAAGGCCACTCTCGCGCAAGACATCCACCTTTTGCCCGTCCGAGTCCTCCTCACCCTCCGGCAGCCAGCCGTCGTCGGCACGCAGCAGCATGGCGCCGGATGAGATTCCGGTTGTGCGGAGACCGCCGCCGCCCTCATTTGCCCCCACGGCTGTCCCAAAGTCACGTGGTCCGCTGTCACCCTCATCGGAACGGAAACAAAGCACTGCGTCCGCGTCTCCCTTTGCAGACGATTTTTCCGCCAGTGAGGATAGCCGTTCACGATCGGAATCTCAGCCAATGCTTACGGCAGAAGATGGCGATTTTCCGACCGAACGGAAGGAGCGGTCGTTTTCGGAAAATGTTGCCCTGACGAGCCTTGCATCTGCACTCACTGCGGCGAATCTTGGCGAGTCTGCAGAAGTCGCAGTCGCAGCGCCCGCGGCGGACCAATCAAATAGGTCCTCCGGTCTATCTTCTGCATCCCTGGGTAAGCTTGTTTAGGGGACTTTTTTATATGGTGTGTGCTTATGTGTGTTTTGTGTGGGTCTTTGCGTGTGTGCGCGTGCGCATCTTTGTAAATGCGTGTCTCTTACATTTCGAGTATGCACAAATGCAAAATCAACTCGCAGTGTCGGAAGTTGCATCAGAGCCAGCGGCGCCCCCGGCAGAGCCCGACCCAGCTGTCGTCAAGCGAAAGACTGTGCTTTCGAATGTGTTTGGAGGGAAGCCGCGCCCCGGATCGATGATTGCTCTTGTGCCGCCCCCGCGCCACAGTAGCCTCTCATCACTCGTGAAGAAGGCAGAGGAAGAGTCCCCGCCGCCTCCCGCACTGCCGACACCCGAAGAGCTTATGTTTGAGTACGCCAGCAAAGGAGATGCATCGGGCGTCGTGAAGTGCCTGAAGGAAGGAGTGAATGCCAATGTCCGTGACGAGCGTGGGTGGACTCCGCTGATGGTTGCGTGCAATGGCAAGTCGGTGGATGTGACAAGAATTCTCCTGTCGATTGGTGGGGATGTCAACGCGTCGTCAAGCGACGGACGCACTCCTCTGATGCTCGCTGCATGCGCGGGGGCGGTAGATGTGGTCAACTGTTTGCTCGATGCGAATGCGAGCAGCTTTATGAGAGAGGCTGATGGGCGGACCGCGTATGGACTGGCGCACGCACAGGGAAGCGTCGCCGTGCTCGAAGCATTTGAACGGCGCTTGCTATCGTCCCTTCTCGAGATTGACGAGCAGTTGTCGAAAATACTGCAGCAGATCATCCAGGCGGTGGGGGATATGCTTGCACGCATACGGATCATTACGGGGCCGACGGGCGCAAAGACAATACCCTCGGACATGGAGCTTGGTGCGGCCCTCGTGGACGTTGTGACGGCATCACGCACGTTCATCGTCACAATGACGGGGTCGCTTCTTGGAATGGGCGGACCGAACGCCCCGGAAGTGACTGCCCTTGTTTCTGCGAGCATTCGGCGAATAGATGGCGTGCTCGATGTGATTGCCAAGGGTGTTGTGGGGAAGGTGGCGGACCAGTTTGTCGCCGTTATTGGTGCCATGGTGAAGGAGGTTCGGAGGGCGCTTTTTATCTATCTGGAAGCCGCGGCGGAAGAGCGGCAGCCAAAGCGGACATAGTGATTGTTTTTGGTGTCGCGCGAAAGTATATGTGCTGCTGGAAAGTGTTGTGGCGGGACTGCCTGTGAATTTATTCATTCATCAAGCTTGAAAAAAAAAGAATGTAATTGTTTTACTGGAAGCAGCTCCCTGCCCATGCCCCACACATGTGAGTGTCTTTGTGCAGATGTGGATGTGTTTGTGCGTTGTGCTTGTTTGTGCTGTTGATACAGCAAATGCAGTTGTGGGTAGCGTGTGCGTGCAATGTGAGTGCGGCAGCATTGGCCTGTGAGTACTCGGGGTCATTCCTGGTTCTTAGTCGCTGGGGTAAATTGTCTGAATCCACGTGGCCGACTGCGACGCCGCGAATGCCCACCATGAGACACCGGCATCGCGGCCCATGGACTCCCTCTGCTTTGCGGTGGCGAGGCCAGACGTATCCGTGGTGCCGTCGCCGGCAAGGAGATACATTTGTGATGGTGATCTTGCTGATCGGAACGCCATGCGACTCCATATTCTGCCGGGGAAGACTGCAGTCGGGTGACACACGAGGAAGAGGCCATCGTATGTAGTGGAGCACGTGGCGCCCTGGTTGTAGAACTGCACATTGTACCAGCCGATGCCGTTGTTGGAGGCTTTATAGATGCCAGTGTATCCTCCAGTCACAGCTGCCCACGAGGATGCATCGCCCTCCTTGCCAAAGTACGGGGCCTCGGGCGCGTGGAAGACGAACGAGACGTGGTTGTTTGTGGCGATCGGGTCAGTGGCGAAGAATGCCACGAGGTGCGTGTCGGTCGGCAGCAAGCCGGCATTGAAATTGGCGCAATTTTCTCGACACCGTAGTCAATGCCATCGAGATTGTTTGCCATTGCCCACTGGCGAACAGCCGACATGCCTCGCCCGTCGAGAACTTAGACCAGGGAAGATCGGTTTGGCCGCCGGCAGAAATCATGACGATGGCGCCCTTGGCGTGGGCGTAGTTGATTGCGGCCACCTGGCGCGCCTGGGTCACCTGTGACCATACAAGGGCCATGTCGACAGGTCCCTGCGCGGAGATGTAGAAGGCTAGAAGAGCGACGTTGTATCTGGCATCGATTGCGGCCATGACGGTCTTGACGCCGTTGCTCCAGTCGACATCGCGGTAGTCAATGTAGACAACCTTGCGGTGAAGTGCATCCGTGCACAGTGTCGACTGCTGGATTTAGCTGAGCGGGGACAGGCAGTGCAGTTGCGAGGCAGGCACACAGGGCCGCCACTAGTGCGCTGAAGAGCACGAGTGACTTGGTGGCTGTGGGCGCCATTGTTGCAGTTGCATGCGCTGTTGTCTGGTGGTTGTTTACTTGGTTTGGTTGTTGCTTTGTGGTTCTGTTGTGTTTTTGCAGAGCCATCGAGACGCCGTCTTAGATCTGTAGCAGGCAGCGCACCCGCCAGGACGCTTACCATTATGGGAACTGCGCAAAGTTGCATCGTATGATTCTGCCGCAGGGGATTCCGCCACGTTCCCCTGCACACCCTGCACACCCTGCACACGCCAATCAGTTTCTGTGACGGAGACATGAGTAAATGGAACTGCAAGTGCACTCTCGTTTCGATTTCAGCCACCCACCAGCCCCCGTGCAGAATCCCTCCACTGGACAATGAACGTCAAACTTTTGTGAACTACAGTGGTTACGAGATTAAACGATTTCCAGTGGTGATTCACGTGACGATCACATAGTCTCCGCTCGGATCAGCGTCATCCAGCCGAGTGCGAGACGCCGCAAACAACGTCAAAAAGCGCGATAGGCGGAGAAGCGTGCCAGCGTGAAAATGTATCTCTTCGCCGTCTTTCGCAAGGGTGAGCCCCCTCGTAACATCAGTCTCAACGTTAATTGCTTCTCTTCACCAGAGCCATTTTCGTCTGCGTCGTCATCGGCAGTATCGAGAGAGCCAAAGCGCACAATAATAATGCCGTCGTTGGTCTCGAGTCGACCCCCCGCTGGCGGCAAGCTTGTCTAAGGCGCGTCTCCACGAGGAGCTGCGCAGCAAGCAGATTGGCGTGCCGGTGCCCTATCATAGCTATCTGCGCGGGGAGAGACTCGCACGTGCTGGGAGGGAAAAGAAACAGTACACATGGCCATATAGGGATATACAATACAACACACACATGCTTTTCTCACTCGTGACGTTCATCGCCATTTCCTTTGGTACTAGTGCCACAGAAACACAGTGCGGCGGTACGCATCGAAAGCATTGCACGCACTGGTGGTCATGATAGCCAGCTGGTTGTTGTACACGCCACCACGAAGACCAAAATTATCGACACGCGCCTTCGCCTGAGGTCCCTCTACGACGTCGACGATGCTTTGCAGCGTGCTCATACTGTCCCGCGCAGTTTCGTTGTGACCAGTACCGTGGCACTCGACGGCGCGGAAGCACCAGCAACGAGCGCAATGCTCGCAGCTATTGCAAGTGCACACACTCCCACACAGGCACCGCACGCGTTTCAATGGCCTGCCGCCGCAGTGAATGAAACGCGTCACCCTCAATTGTCTGCAGTCGGTCACATACTCGCGAAATCGCACGCATGTACGCATTGCAGCGTTCGCCATCGACATCGCCATCGTGGGTGTCAACCTCGCCCTCTGCCACTGGCTGGCAGCTCCCGTCGCAACCGGCCGGGCGCAAAAGCAACAGGCGCGCGGCGTGTGGCGCCGCACCCTCCACACTCCACTCAAGCGTCTCGGTTTTGTAGGCTGGCCTCACGTGCGCAAAGTCGGCTCTTCGAACGTACACAGCGACAATGCAGCGCACGACGGGACCACTCGCTCCCTCACTAGCAGTCGCCTGCAAATCAGCACAACGATCCGCGTGGGCCATAGCCGTTGGCAAACTCTTCCCCAGCGGCAACCATCCGAGAGCGAAATGCAGCCCACCGTTTCAAAAAGCACGAAAGGCGGGCGAGCGAGCCAGCGTGAAACAATATCTCTTCGCCGTCTTCCACCGGGGGAACCGCGCCCACAATATTGGACTCAATGTGAATTGCTTCGTCGCCAGGGCTGCCTTCTTCGTCAACGTTGTCATCGGCCATGGCGGGAGATCTGACGAGCACAATAGTAATGCCGTCGCTGGTCATGAGTCGACCCCCATTAGCGTCAAGCTCCTCCAGAACCTCCAGATGCTCGGAAGGGACCAGGTACGCTTCGGGCGAACGCGCCAGGCGAAAAGCAAAGTTTGCGAGGTCAAAGTGGTCGTCACGCATTGCAGCCGCAGCAATTGTGACTTTGGAAAGAACCGAGTAACGTTCCGGCGAAAGAAGCGTGCGAAGACCCACCAAGACTGCCTCGTTCGAAAAGTCGTCTTCCGAGACGGCTCGCTGGCGAAGATCATGCAGCCGTGACGAAATGAGACTCACCGCAAGGTCCTGCGGAGTTGTGCAGTCGCCCAGGTCGCGGAAGCAGAAACGGTTAGCCACCTCAGGGCTGATCCCGGACCTGCAGAGTGCTATTCGCATCTCAGCATCGTCAGCGTCCAACGGCGGCTCCGAAACCGTCGCAACCCAAATCTGCCACCTCAGCGACATTGACACAGTCTTGTCGATCTGCAGCCGAACATCGACGACGAGGGCGATGGTGATGACGGCGCGCTTCAGTGGGGCACACTGACAGAGAGGTCCATTGTTTGGCGCGATCGTGACGAGAAAGGTCCATGCGGCGCTGAACATCCACTGCCACTCCGTTGCAGCCACGGCATTGTCGACAGACGACGACGCGAGCGAGCCGCGAATTGCACAATCCACGTTGGGTGCATCAGCGGGAAGGCGATGCTGGGGCGTGTCTCGCCAAGAGATTTCCGAGGGCATGAGGCGTTGGACGAGGCGCGTGAGCGACACCGCAAGCTCACAAACAGCGTCATTTGTGAATCCTCTAGTGGGCGCCTTCGACGCAAGCGTTAAAAGGGCCTTCGCCACGTCGCCGCCGTGTGCTTTGAAGTCCTTGCGTCGCTCCTTGCATGCAGACAGATGGATGAGCACGTTGCAAATGGACCGCGCGACCTTAAGCGACCCACCATCGCTCAAGCTCGACAGGCGGCTCAACGAAGCAGCTGACTCTGGGATAATCGAGTTAAGCTTATCGTCGGATGCCAGCGAGCTTTCCAGCCCCATCGTCAGATTAGCAAGAAACCCCGCTGCGGCGACAGCGAGTTGAGCCGTGTTGAGAGCGTCAAGCGCGGGCGAAACAAACTGTAGGAGGCTCTGCTTGCATTCAGTCGATGAGTTGTACGCGGCGGAAGAGAGAACCCGCAGCACGTACAATCGCGCAGAGGCATCCCCAAAGTAAGATGCAAGTACGGAGGCACCTTGCGCGTCGACGAAATGGGCAGAAAGCTTTTTGTCGGCCGCCTTTGTGGAAGGCTTCGGTGGTCGGGCGGGGACTTGAAGAGAAGTTTTGCAAGACATTTCAGAGTGTCAATGGCACGTTCGTGAGAGCCATTCGACCGCAACGCGCCCAAAAGAGCACCAATGGCGCCGCGGTCGCAGAGTTCGTGCCGCTTTTCTTTTAAGTGCCCCGTCTCCAAATAGCTGTAGCATTCATTAAGAAGCGAGGCCTGAGACATGGTTGGTTCAAGGAAAGCCGCCGACGGCGCTGACGGAGAGGTGAAAGAGAGATATATGTGGAAAAAAACGACTCAAAAACAAAGCACAAAACGAGAGAAATGAGAAAAGTGAAGTCGACTGAGTTGTAAGGTTGGTGTTTTAACCTCCAATAGACTCGCACTATTTGGGAAAATTAATCCGGATAAATTTGATGATCTAAAAATAATTTCAGTCTTGGAAGACAGATTGTATGTCAACATTCTAAACCGGGCCGCCGACCGATAGTCAAAGGGGAATCCCTGACTGCGGCGGCGGAGCTGGATTGCGGGCGAGTGCCGACGTCGAGAACGGCACAGTCGGGAGCTGATCAATTCCAAGGTCATGTGGAGTCCTGCACTGTACACTTCCACTAAATTCTGCGTCAGACTTCCATTGACTGCGTCGGCACAGGGCTCAGTGCAGCTTTTCCACCTGCCGGCGGCCGGCCTCCCGGCTGACCGACTGTCGGCCGTCCGGGCCAAATCTACAGTAACCGTAGGCGAGCAGATCCGTGTTGATCAGAATATCAAGCACGCTCTCCAGTGTCTCGACGTATTCACAGAAGTTCTCCTTCATTATTGCGGTGGTTTCTAAAGGACCACAATAAATGTTAACGAAAGTGCCGCCGGGCTGTGTCAGTGCCCGGCCGACTCACTGAGTTAGCTTCATTTAGTTAAAACAGGATCCGGGTGGCCCTGGCGCCCAGTTCTTCGTCGTCGTCGTCTTCGTCTGTTGGCTCCAACACCTGTGTGTGCGAAACAACCAAAGTGCTTCGGCGCAATTTATGGCCAACATTTTTTCAGTTGTTGTTTTCGGCCTACTGCTCCCGCTTGCCGGCGGCCAGGGGTGCTAATAATTACACTTGCCCGGCTATAGCACCAAGGTCTCCATCCGGGGCAGCGTGGATCAACATCCGGGGTGTTATGCGAGTTCCCAAAACAAAAAAACTTTCCGCCGTTTCGGTGAAAAAGTCTCCGCCATACAGAAATTCCAGTGAAACACGCACACCCACACAGCCGCAGTCTCCGCCGCTCCACTGCATGACGCATCCAGTTGCGCATCCACCGACCCGCCGTTGAGATCCCTTCGGCAAGCCCTCTCTACCCACACGCAACAGTCGTTTGGATTGGGTTGGATTGTTTGCGTATCGCATGCTACATGAAGGGGTGATAACTGATGAATGTTGAGTCGTGTTGGGATTTGATTGAGAAGTTTTCTGGTTTTGCACTCGGACGCGATACGACTCCAACATGTTGAAGGCGGGAAAGTGTGTCGGAATCGCAAGCAGGGCCGCTGCGAGCGTGCGTCAGTTCCATGGATCCGCATCCGTCCTTATCAGCGGAGAGACTGGACTGAAGCCCAATGTATGTTATTATTCTCTTCCCACGACTTCTGTACCAACATCCACTTGAAACATCGCTGATGTGGTGTATGGTGGCTGATGATCGGTCGTCCTCCCTTTTCTTCTCGTGCTTCCGCAATTAATTGTGTGTGTAAACAGGTCACACGCTCGAAGTTCGGCGGAAAGCCAAGCTTTAATGTCGCTGAGCTCGGCAAGATGATCGACCACGACAACCACGAAATGCGTGCGCAGATGCGCGACTTTCTCAAGGTGCGATTTCTTTGTCCGTTTGTTTGTAGAGTCCATGGGCACAGTGCGCAAGACCCTGACTCGAATACTACATCTCTCACACGGTGATGACTGCTCGTGTGCATATTCAGGATCCCATCTTCATCCCCAAGTACGCAATGCCCCTTGAGGAAGAGCGTGAGATCGCCCTCCGTCGCCTTCAGAAGATTGCCGATCAGAAGCTCTTTTCCGTGAAGGATTTCAGGTTTGTTTCCTGGACAATGTGCTCCCATTCCAGTTGTGCAACCATGTCTTTTGTGGCGTGGTTTCTGTCCCATTAATTTATGCTGACAATTGTTGCCCAATGACGCACGGACGGCTGCAGGACCAACCCCCACCGCATATACGCTGCGCACGAAGTTGCCGGTTACGCCGACGGCTCCATGGCAACCAAGCTCACCGTGCAGTGTGCGTGTCGCTTGTTGTTGTTTGTTTGTGCCCCTGATACGTTGCTCGTAATTTATGTGCTTTTTGCCCACCATAGACTCCGAGACAGACAATTGTGCTGATGTGACCCAACCATCCCAATTCTATTGCATTCTCTTGGCCCCCCATAACATTCCGCAATGGCGGACCTCGTGGAAACAGGGAACCTTTTTGGCGGTGGGTATTTTACGATGTTTTGCGAGGTTTTCTATGGTCCTCCTCGCGCAAGCAATATTTGACATCCTTCCCTCTGTTGTGTGTGTGATGTGTGATCTCCTAACTCCAAATGCATGGGTCAATGCGCGCGTGCTAGTGTGTGATACTTGGTTGTGTCTGCAAACTGTACTTAACCCCTCCATCATAATCATTCCCTCTATCCCGTTCCCCGTTCACGCGATTGCATCACACCCTGGTGCGTAGGCACTGTTCTGAAGCTTGGTAAGTACAGATCTTTGTGTAACATATCGACGTCTATGATATTGAAAGTGTGATGGGTGCTGTCGTTAAATCTGCTACTGTATTGGCATTGTTTGCTTCTTCGTATGGTTTGGCGTGTATGCTTACGTTCACTTCTCTCTATTTGCAGGCTCGGAGCGCCACCACGGCAAGTTCCTCGATGGCATCGACAACCTCAGCGAAATCGGATGCTTTGGCCTCACCGAGTGAGTGGTTCTGCAGTCTGAGACGATTGCCAGTGTTTGAGAGGGGACTCTATCTATGTGTGTGTGTGTGTGTGTGTGTGTGTCCGTGTGTCCGTGCGTATGCGAGACAGCCTGCTTGTCATGGGCTGCGCACACATCCACATGCACACGTACCATGTAGGTATATGTCAGGTGACTCTAGTCGCCTGTAACAGCCGATTGCACGTGTGATTATATACTGACTCAATTCTGCACTTTCATACCTTACCTTGTCTGGCCATGAAACAGGCTCGGCTATGGCAACAACGCCATTGAGATGGAGACGACTGCTAAGTACGACAAGGAGACGCGCGAGTTTGTCATCAACACGCCCAATCCCCTTGCCCAGAAGTACTGGATCACCAACGGCGCAAGTGAGTCTCAAAATTTGTCCTTGTGTGTTTGTTTGTTTTTGTTTTGTTTTTTTTGCATTTTGAATTTTTTGTTTTTGTTTAGCTGTTGCAATTCTTCTGCCTTGTCGAACAGACCGTGCGTTTGAATTTCCTCTCGCAAGGGCGCTATTTGTGGTTCTTGCACTTGAGATTGCGATCGCTACCCAATGGAGAATCGATGTTTTGCGACAGCATTGATTGTCACTGACTCTGGGGAATATTCTGTATGGATAATATACTTTTCTATTCGTTCATATCTGCTGTGGTGAGCCTTATCTCAAAATCTTATATATGTTGCGCCTCTCTTGCGATTGTGTGATTGTATTCGCAATGAAAATGCAGTCCACGCCAAGTGGGTCATTGTGTTTGCTCAGCTTGAGGTCGATGGACAGCAGCAGGGCATCCACACCTTCCTTACGCGCGTGCGCCACAACGACATGACCAGTGCAAAGGGTGTCCGCATTGAGGACATGGTGCGTACGTGTGGGGGCGTGCCAGTGTATGTGTGTGTGTGTGTGTGTGTGTACCGTTGCGTCAATGTGAATATTGCAAGCCGACTCTGCTGTAGTCGTTTGTTTGTTCCATTTCGTCAATCTCACTGGTTGCAATGAGAGCTTGGTGAGCTTGTTTTTGCACACAAATGAATGCGAATCTCAATCTCTCTTTCTCTCACTCTTCCCTCCGGACAAACACACACACACACACACCACACACACACACACACACACACACACACACACACACACACACTC
>CALSCR010000369.1:0-10150 GCA_943704495.1 Pigoraptor chileana
CTCTCTCTCTCTCTCTCTCTCTCTCTCTCTCTCTCTCTCTCTCTCTCTCTCTCTCTCTCTCTCTCTCTCTCTCTTGTGGAGTCCATTCGCACTGTGGCAAAGACACTGACTTGAGTCTTACAAGTCTCTTTCTCTTTCGAATGCTCGGTTTGCATTCCATTCGTGTTGATTGTATGGATTTAATGGTTATTTTTCAATTACGTATGATGTGATATTTTCCTGTTCTATGTCCACTTCTTCTTTTGGCTGTTTCTCACTCACTACTTCTTTTGTGACGGGGATTCGGTATGAGCCACAATTGCCGCTGTAATGCTTGTGTTGTGCCTGGAAAATGAATTCGCGGATGTTGCGCGATGGTGCGCACTCCATCAAACCTTACCCCACATACCACATTCCGCACACACACACACACACACGCACACCTCTTCCCAGGTTCCCGACGGCCATGCATATTGCAGCGGCACAGCAGGTGCACAGCGTGCTCATTCCCGGTCTCACCGTCCTCCACGACGCTCTTGATGCCAAGCGCAAGGAGTTTGACTCGATCATCAAGATTGGGCGCACGCACACTCAGGCATGTATGATGCACATTTTCTTCTCCTTTGTTTGTTGTGATGATAAATAGTACGGTTCCATGTAGACCTCGCGTTACGTTGTTGACTCGTGAGACTAATTCCATAGTTTTGTGGGGGTATGTGTCCGTGTATGTGTGTGTGTGTACCTTTGTTGCCCACCACAGGATGCAACTCCGTTGACGCTCGGCCAGGAGTTCTCTGGCTATGTCCACCAGGTCAAGTGGGTGTCACATCTGTCTCGTTCTCACGTTCTTACTGATGCTGTTTGCTGTTGTTCTTATTGATCTTGTTGATGTTGTTGCTATTGTTTGATCGCTCTGTCACTGTCTTGGCCAGGTGCGGCATCGAGCGCGTCAAGACGTCCCTTCCCCACGTGTATGAGCTTGCCGCCGGAGGCACTGCGGTTGGCACGGTGAGTTTTGCTTGCCTTGTCTTTCTTGTCGTGTCATGGATGTTCGGATTTCGTCCACTGTTGTTGATTTATTCTATGATAAAGTCTGTCATTATAATTGTGCCGATCTATGATGGTCCCATTTGTGATCCTATGTGTTGAGCTACTTGTGATCTTCTGGTCCGAATTACTTATTAGTGGTCATCTGTCGGGATACCGTGCCAACAAAAACAAACACTGTAGGGCCTCAACACATACGTGGGATTCGACACGTCGGTTGCGAGCGAAGTGGCGGCCATCACTGGCCTTCCCTTTGTGACGGCGCCAAACAAGGTCTGTTGTGTTGTATTGATTCAAACAACGAGTATATTTGCATCCGAGTTTTTTACGTTTTTATTTTGTTTGTTTGTTGCATTTCTTCGGGGACGTTCAGTCTGCAATTCGTGCGTCTGTCCATCCTCTGCCGTGCTTGTGGTGTGGTACCGCACACTTGCTTTTAATAGACACCCGCAATGTGGGAATCCCACTCACTTTTGGACATGAATTCCCTCCGAATGCAGTTTGAGGCACTCGCGGCGCACGACGCCCTTGTCCAGCTGAGCGGCTCGCTCAACACCGTCGCCGTCTCTCTCATGAAGATCGCCAACGACCTCCGTCTTCTCGGTATGCCAAGACAGTAGTGGCACCTGTCAAATACAGTTTATTGCCGACATAAGAACAACAACACACTCCACACACACACACACACACGCAATTTTCCTCTGTTCTTGTTTGCATCGTTCGTTTTCTGCTGCTTATGCAACTCTTTAACATTGTTGTTTATGCTGGTGTTGGTGTCGTTGTTGTTGTTGTGCAGGGTCTGGCCCTCGCTGCGGCCTGGGCGAGCTTCTCCTCCCCGAAAACGAGCCCGGCTCTTCAATCATGCCTGGAAAGGTCAATCCGACGCAGTGTGAGGCACTGACAATGGTCTGCGCCGAGGTCATGGGCAACCACTTTGGCGTCACTGTGGGCGGAATGAACGGCCATTTTGAGGTGCGCGCCTGTGTGCTATGCATGGAATGTATGCATGCATATGTGCACATGCATGTATGCACACACGACGGTGCTTGTGCATGCATGGTCTTGTCTTATTCCTGTCTCTGTTTTGTCTTTCTTTCTTTGATGATATTTATATTGCCTTTTCATTTGTTTTCTCACGTATCATGCGTCATTTTGTGCTGTTTTTGTCGTCGTCGTCGTCGTCTTACTACTTGTCAGTTTGTGCATTCACAAACTGAATGTGCCTGTGTGTGTGACTGTGTGTGACTATGTCTGAATCATATGTCTGAATCGGTGCGCTTCTTCCAACTGCCACTGCGTGCGATCATGCTTTGTGTTGATTGAGTAATCACCGCCATGTCATCTTTAATGTGTATTTCTTTTGTTTCTTTCTTTGGAGTCGGTTGACGTGTGATGCAACGATTTGGGTACTTCTGCTTTTCCTCTCTTTCATCTTCTTCTTATTATCGTCGTCTTATTCTTCTCCCTCTCTTCATCCCTTTTATAATCTTCTTCGCGCGCCACACAGCTTAACGTCTTCAAGCCGATCATTATCCACAACGTTCTCCGTTCCATCCGCCTCCTTGGCGATGCATCGCGCTCCTTCACAAAGGTGTGTGCTTTGACTATCTTTCGCCTGTGCATATGTGCTGCATTGCTTAATGCGCATTCCTGCTCAAACTATTTTATGGCCTCTCAGTTGCGAGTGTTGTTGTGGTGGTTAAAAAATACTTTTCTGCGTCCCAGTTGCGACTGCACATCTGTCATGTCGCTGCGGTGACGAACAGTGGCGGTTCCTTTGTGTTGTTTGAGTGTCCCACAATATGGCGGGTCCTAAGCTTAATTTCTTTTCAAATATTCTCCGCCGCCATCGTCTGCCCCTGTTTCGGCACTCTCCTGCTGCGCCTATTTGTAGAACTGCGTCGTTGGAATTGAGCCCAACCGCAAGCGCCTCAATGCCATTATGAACGAATCGCTCATGCTCGTCACTGCCCTCAACCCCAAGATTGGCTACGATGATATCCAGCTTACACAGGCACCCATGTGCAGACACACGCGTACACATACGCACACACACGCACGCACACAAACACATACACGCACGCACACGTGAAGACACAACCAAGGGCGAGCTAGTCTACCCGTTCATCTCTCACTTCCTTGTCCTTCCCAATTAGCTGTGTGCTCGTGAACCTCTTGTTTGCATTCTTATTACTGTGGGTACTCCCCCTCGCCCCTTTTATCTTGTCCATTCCTTGACTTGAGAGCGCGTGACTTCTGCTCGCCGGCTCGCACCTGCGGCAAAGACTGCCAAGCTGGCCCACAAGGAGGGACTCACCCTCAAGGAGGCCGCACTCCGCCTCAAGCTCCTCACTGAAGAGGTATGTTGCCTTGCTCTTGTCATCTCTTGCATTGGTTTTACGGTCGATGAGTTTATCCTAGAGCGTTTTGAGTACTGAGGGCCTTTTTTTATTTAGTTTGAATCGATGGGCTTGGTGACTAAGACACCGAATACTGCAATCTCTTTCGTGCGCGCTGTTGTGGAGTCCATGGTCATTGTGCGCCTAGGACGCCGGCTTCAATCATTTTACCTCTCTGATCTTTTTTATAGTCCATGCGTCGATACCGTCATGAATCCCACCCCATACGTTTCTGACTCTGCATTATTGTGTTGTAGTCACGTGCTGCTTTCTCATGAAGTTTTTCAATCCGATTACATATGGCAATTTAAGTTTTCCCCCGCTTACTTGTGCCAATTTCGATGCCGTTTGTCATCTTTTTGTTGCGCAGGAGTTTGACCGCCTCGTCCGTCCCGAGCTCATGCTGGGGCCCGAGAAGTATGTTCCCAAGAAGTGAGAAACCAAGGCAACCTTTGAGTAGCTATGTTCGTAGCTGTTTTAGAGCTATGTTAATAGCTATTGTGCTGCCTCTTGATTGGCTGGCGTCTGAAAATGCGAGCGGCTGTTGGGCCTTGTACTATGACGTGCTGGGACTGGCTGCTTGAGAATCGTGGAACCTGTGTCTCTCGTGTTGTGAAAATGAACAAACGGAAGTCACTCTTGACTACTTGGCCAACACAGTGCGTCACACCACAGTGCGTTACTTTCTCCCTCTTGAGAGTGCATTTGCCGTGCAGCTGACAGTCAAGGGGGGAGGAGAGGTACTCCGGTGGATGTCTGCCGCAGCATGGTCACTTCTTTGTTGAATTTAAAGCCCTGTTAATATGTGCAGTACTGTTGTCATGGTCTTTAGTTAGTGTGCTTTGGGAACGTGCCATGCTGCATATCGGCTGGCCATTGCCATTGCTGCACTTCGGCATTGGGTATACTTATCGTGTGTCATGCTCGGGCACTGAACAATGGAAGGCGGCAGTTAAAAGGCCTGCCGTGGTATTTACTCTGAACGGATTGACCGCTTTCAAATCACTTAGTATAGCTGTGATATACTGGCCGATTTTGAGAAGTTTGCCATGTCATAATCGAGAATTAAAAAAAGTGGTTGAGTTGCGAATGAATGCGGGGAAAGGAGTCTTATGTCAGCTACCGCAGCCGGGGGTTAGACCGCATGCTATTGCCCAATAGTTTCTAACGAATCATTAACCATGTGTATTCCAGGACATGAGTATAATACCAATCAAAAGCATGCACAGTGCAAACTACTAGAAGGGGGGGGGGGAGTCTGTGCTGTTTGTTGTGTTCTCCATTTTTATCATTGAAAAAACAACAAATCACAAGGACAAACTGACAGGATGGCAACTGAACAGAAACGAAAAAACGCACACGCACACACAAACCGAAAACCAAAAAGAACTTGCGCACGCGTGACGGAAAGGCAAAGACATAAAGAAATGAATACGCAGACAGCAGTCAAATCAAAGCGACTGCGCAATGGATACGATGGAATACAGTGTGTGTGTGTGTGTGGGCGCGTGGGTGTGTGTGGGGACTGGGGCAAATACCAGCCGCAGTCGACTCGCTCGTTCGTCTATCGTGAACAGACAGAACGACGTAATTGCAACGAGCGGTAACAAAGTGGCTGGTATTGACAGATAGTACTGACAAGATAACAATGAAAGTAGTGGTTGGATGGAATCGATGTTTAGGAGCATCCCCACGCACCAACAATGCCATGCTCACAGAAACAATGGAACGAAGAGGAGCAAAGAAAGACAAAGAAACAACAAAGCGACAGTGTGTGTGTGTCCCTGCAGTGAACATATACACAGGCACACACACACACACACACACACACACAGAGGAATGCTGGAAACGCAATCGCAAGCAAAACATAAAATCATCGACTGGAGAGTCAAAAAAACACGCGAGTGACTAAACCCCGAATCATATCTTCGCAAATAGCGCAAGCAAAACTCAGCGCGAGCCAGTTTGGGCATAGAAATCAGTTCGACAAAGCCCTTTAATTGACCATGGGCGCAGGCGGTGTAGTCGGCGTAGTAGGGGCTCAGGCGGAGGGCTTTGACACGCGGGTCCCTGTGAAGCTCCCGTTTTTCTTTCGCAGCGAATCATTTTCCTGCCACAGCTGCATGTTCTCCTCCACAGCCTTGTCGTATTTCGCCTGTTTTCAATCGGAGGATGCGTGTGTGCATGAGTGTATGCGCCATAGATAGTTGCAAGTTACAGGCGCGAGAATAACAACATGAGTGAGATAGCAGCGGTAGATGGTGCCGCGAGACTTGCAAATCATTCAACAGACTGCCTCTCGCATATGATAGTGAAGCGTGCGACGATTAAGTCAGTGTCTTAGGCGCTGTGCCTATGGACCCCACGCCAGCATGAATAAGAAAGAAAGGAAGGATTGTTGCATGTGTGTCCGCGTGGATGGCAGGGCAGTGACAATACGTGCGATTGAGACTGCTGTGCATTGTGCATGGGAAACAGGGACTCACCTGGAGGTTGGAGATTTCGTCCCTGAATTTGTTCTCGATTAGGACCATATTCACGGGCGTCTCACTGATAACCAACGACGAGTCTGTGGTTGTTTGCATGGACGACTGCGTGCGGGCTGTTGTTGGCAGAAGGCGATGATGCAATTGGCATTCATGCAGTAAGTACGATTGTTTTAGACAAAAGGAATATGATTGAACAACCAAAAACAAAACCAAAAATCACTACAGTGCTTAAATTCTTTGAAATAAAGGGGAAAAAAAACACACAAAACAAAAAAGCATCAGCATTCTTGTTGTTAAAGTCTGACAAAAGCATATTTTGAAGGATACAGACATACAACGCACCTAGTTCGCCCTTGCGGTAGGCGTGCAGCTTGGGAATAAAGATGAGGCAGAGGACGCCGATGGTCGCAATAAAAAGACCAAGCGACGTAAAGAGGAACTGGGTGTCTGGATTCGACTGGTCGATCGTGTAGTTGAGGGGCAGAATGATAATCGCAATCACAGTGATGTTCCTGAAAGAGCGAGGGTGAGAGAGAGAGGGAACATAGAGACCCTCAGTACTCAAAACGACTCCGCATAAGCCCATCGAATACATAAAAAGTAGAGTAGATATGAACTCCACAAGCAGGAGAGCGAGATGTAGAACGACCAGTGCCAGGCGCTGCCTATTGAGGACGTAGATAAAGAAGTACGTGTGTATGCATGCATGCATGCGTGCGTGCGTGCGTGCGTGTGTGTGTGTGTGTGTGTGTGTGTGTGTGTGGTGACAGATTCCCTTGTTTGCATCACTCACCAAATTGAGAATGCAATATACTTGGACTCGTTAAATTTCGACGGGACCTTCTTTGTCTTGTATGCGAGAAAGACGCCGCCAAGCAGCGACATACCCTGCAATCGCACACAAAAATGACATCACAAATCAAATGGGCGATCCCGTTAGACCTTCCTTCAGTCAAATATCCCCAGTTGCATTTCTGCACTAACGACCCATTAATTGCCAACAAAGAGGGCAGCGGGTGCACTCACCTCCACGGCATACAGCGCAAAGGCCCAGACGGAAGAGTGCGACGAACACACATATGTGACGACGTTCTTGGAGAGGTCAAAGTCGGCGTCCTTCTTTGGCGCGTCAACTGCGCACCAGATGATGAGATACAACTGTACAGTGGGCAACAGCACACGTGGCACAAAACGATACGACATGGGCGCAAATTTCGCATGGAAAGTCAAGGCGCACAACATATTGAGGATTGTATGGTCTCACTAATGCAGCAGTGAACTGATTAAGTGATTGCGGTGATTGACGGACACACACACACACACACACACAAACACATACGTATATGCATTCCCCATCTCTTCTAGGTCTTAACATCGATCAAGGGTTACTATTGGGCGGATACAATCACAACACCGACGGCGGCACCAATGAGCGAGAGCAGAAAGCTGTCGGATGTGGCACGAAGTCGCTGCCTCATCTTTTTGTTGTTGAAAATGGACATAATGCTGTTTGTAGTTCGTTGATCGAGGGAAGACAGCCACAATGGTCAACGATGCCCCGTCAAACCGGAAACCAAACGAGAAGAATAAAAGGAAAGTGCAACACCAAAAAAACACGCAAAAAACAAATAAAAAAAGATGAACATGTGGGACAAAGTGCATGCTCAATTCAATTCGAGTTGTCAGCATGGTAAGGAAGTTGCCGACAAACAAGTAAAAATATGCTCATATTCGCGCACTGCATAAAATCACATTAAGGAACAAATAAGACACACAGTGCACGAGGGGATGGGATAGAGGGGAACATACCGGTAGTTCTTTGCAAATAGAGCGCCGAATGTGATTGCGAATGCCAGGTGACCCAGCCATATGTTTGCAATGCACGTGCTGTTGGATGCCGTGGGCGCCAGCGAAAAGATCACCGACAGCGCAACACTGCATCCGCCAATGACAATGAGGCAGAACTACAATACAATACATACAACCGCACACGACACGCACAGCCACACACGCACAACCACATAAGTACACCACACACGCAGACGCACACCACATATGCACAACCACACAAGTACACCACACACGCACACGCACGTAAGAACAACCCACACACGCACACACATCAAACCAGACATACCAAATCAGTATAGCGATACGTCTCTCCATGTTCTTTGCACACGTTTGTGAGGTTCCCAGTTATTCTTGCAGAATACACATGATCTATTAAGCCATTGAGTGATCTCGATGGAATTCTGGTTCGCAATACGCACCAGCGGGCTTGCCGCCTTGATTACTTCATGCTCCCGCAGCAAAACAACGACCACGCCGAGGCCGATCGCAAACACCTCTCCAAGGGCAGCGAGCGCAATAAACGCGCTGCGGAGGCCACTTTTTTCCTGGAAAACTGCACACATTCGTGGCAATGCATGCAAAAGAATCAACAACAAGGAGGGGAGGATGGAGATGATGCATAGGGAATTACAGTTGAACTTTCGCTATTTCGCAGGAGTTTAAAAAAAACCTTGTAGAACACAGCAGATATTACAATAAGAAAGAAAATGAGAGAAGCAACAGGCAGCAGACCACACACACACACACACACAGTACATCAATACAACCAACTCACCTTGAACGCACGTTTGACGCGACACCGGTCCATAAAGTGTGCGCGATCCAGACGCGAGGCAGTCGCCAACAACAAGCGAAACCTCTCCAGATGCGCTTAGCTTCGTGATGCCAAACACAAGTCGATAGGCACCTGGCGCCGCAAAGACTGCGAGATTGCGAAAGCTCACTTTCCCTCCATCAAGGTTGCGCTTATCGCTGTTGTCAATCGACACATTGCGCAGCACACCGTCAGCTCCAATGAGTCTGACGTACACCTCCGCCTCGGATCCCGTGACGTTTGCAGGCTTGTTGTACCGGTCGAGCAGATTCACCGATATCTCGGGAAGACTCTCACCAGAGTAGTACATCAGCGACGACTCCCCAGACAGGGCAGTAACCGTTAGAGTGGCGCCAGGCCCAGTAAAGTCACCACCCCAACTGCCAGCCGTGTTCGCGGACTTAATAACACCAACGAGACCCTCCGGCTCCGCTTTCATATTGTTGCCCAGGAAGACCGCACCGCCGGCGTCACCCGCGCTGTTAGATTGCATTGACACCGCACCAAAAGTGACGTTGGAGATGACCGATTCGTCGACAAACGCAGCACCGCCACGCGCACCGGCGTTGTTTCCGGTGAACAGTGCAGAGCTGAAGTGGATCTCGCTCGCAGTACCGCTGCCAGCCTCACCGGCCGAGTAATACACGCCCCCTCCACTCGACTCGGCTTTGTTGTCAACAAACCTGGTGTCCTCAAGAATAAAGGTGCGCCCGCCTGATACGTACATGGCACCACCGCGACCAAGAGCGCCATCCACCGTCAACGTCGCCCGGTTCACTATAAAGGACGTACTGCGGATGCTGAGTGCAAAGGTTTGGTTGCGCGTGTCCGCATTGCGCGCATTATCAAGCGTGCTCTCTGCCGACACGCCAGCGCCAAATAGGGCAGTGTTGTTACTGAAAGTGGATCCATTGATCAAAACGTTCGGGTATCCACGCAGACAGATGCCTCCACCCTGTCCAAACTTCGCCATGTTCTGATCAATCCTAGAGTTATTCAGCGTGAACTTGACAGAGTCTTCAATGGCAACGGCCCCACCCATCGCACTCCCCGTGTTCGAGCTGAATACAGAGTTGACAACAGATAGAGAAGACTTGAACATCGCGCTGATTCCGCCGCCAATCGCCCCCTCGTTGCCAACCAGCCGCGTGTTGTCGAGAGACAGCTGTGCCGTGCCAGCAAGCACAAAGGCACCTCCATCACTCCCGGCAAAGCTATTGGTAAAATTCGACGCGACGACCGTCACCTTCGCATTTCCGTTTGCGCTAATAGCACCCCCCGACTGTCCAGCAGTGCAACTGACGAGCGAGGATTTCTCGATGCGCACGACGGCGTCATTAATTGCAGAGATGAAACCACCGTTTTCCAATGCGTCGTTCTGGCTGATGTCATTGCAATTCCGAACTTCGACGGTCGATTGAATACCAGCGAGAATTCCTCCCGCACTGGAGTCAGACGAGCAGTTGCGCACTGATGTTGAGCCCAATTCAAGGTACGACGCATCGTCCACAAGTGATACGCCCCCGAGCGACGCAGAATTATTGGCGATGGACGAGTAGAGCAGGTGAAGC
>CALSCR010000376.1:0-49422 GCA_943704495.1 Pigoraptor chileana
GTTGTGTTGTGTTGTGTTGTGTTGTGTTGTGTTGTGTTGTGTTGTGTTGTGTTGTGTTGTGTTGTGTTGTGTTGTTCTTGTTGTTGTTTTGGTGACTCGGCTTCTCTTTTGGGTTGTTATTTGTGTCCTCCATGATGTGTCATTGTCCCTTCTTTTTGCATTGTCACGCACACATACTTACACATACAATCAAGCATACTAACACACAAACAAACAAACAACAACACAACAACAACAACAACAACTAACGACAATGACTCAAATATAGGTCGGTTTGGGCGCCGGTGCCCTCTCCGGTATCCGCTACGAACTTGAAGAAATCGAGTCGCGCTACGAGCGGTATCCCGAAACGCTTGCGTTTATTGAGCTCATCGACGCGCTCACTCGCCACGGACTCCCGTCGGGGCTGAACTACCAGCCCTATCTCTCCTTCCTTCGCGACGCAGTTTTCCTTCGTTTTGACTCTCGCGCGTATGCCCTTCCCAAGGAGCGCTGGCTGGTTGCGTCCGGGGTGTTGGGCGTGTTTCTGCGCATTCTGTGGAGTTACGAGCCCTCGGCGGACCCGGCGTTCTCTGATGCCTCTTCCGTAAATTTGGATCCGTCGCAGATCAACCAACAACGTGCGTCTCCCGGTCACGAGATCATGGCGAGCTTGCTGTCGGGCGGTGGGTTTTTGCGAAAACTTCTCTCGGTGATTGACCACGCTTCGGAAGCGCTTGCGGCGGAGCTACAGCTTGCGACTCGCGAGGTCGCCACGCGCGAACAATTCCGCGCGTTTGAGGATGCGACGCTCGCGTGTCTGCGCCTTCTTGTCGCCGCCCTTGGCAAGCAGGACTCTTTCCTGTCGCTGCAACGGACGCGGCACGCAACGGTCATGGCGACGAGCCTGGAGCGCCTTCTCCTCGGCGTCAATCCGCGCACGGGAGAGGCTGATCACATGCTGCAGATTGCCCTGTTGGTCTCGCACCATTCGCGGCCTTCATTGTGTCTCGCGGCGTGCCGCATCGTCGCCCATCTGTCCCGCAGCGCCGACGCCCAGCCCCGCCTCGCACGCATCCTGGCTGGGGCACCGGAGGCTTCTGCAATTGTCGCGGGATTCATTGAGCGTCTAGACATTGACGAGGCCGAGTCTGACGGCGATCTCGTCGTCGCAAGTTCGGCAGAGGAGGGTGCGGTCGCTGCCGATGCCAATTCCAGTGCGACGGCGTCTGTGATCCGCAAGACAATTGTACGCACAATGCTTGACAGCGTTGCGCATCCCTATCCGAACGTCGGTCTCTTTCTGCTCGGATTTCAGCCGGAGAACCCGACCAGCACGCCGGCGACAAACCAGTTTCAGCGAGAACTCGCAAGGGCCGCCGCCCAGTTTGGGGGTGCTGCTAGTGCCCGCCTCACTCTCGGCAACGTGGGCACAAGTAGCGGCTGCTTCCGCGTGATCCTTGAGCTTCTCTTCCGGGGCATTGGTCGCTTCCGTCCCCCGTCGATTGCGACCGATGCGCCGCACCTCGCGGAAATGTGCTACCACCTCGTGTATGCGCTGTGCAGCGACACGCGCACATCGTCTGCAACAATGCGTTTTCTTCGAAACAACGAGGACTACTTTTTCCGTCAGATGCTCGGCCTCCCCGCCCGCCTCCCAGCGGCAGACCCCGAGCGTGGGGATGCCGGACTCCGCGCCCACTTGCTGAACCAGCGAGCGTGGGTACTCAAGGCTGCTGCGCTTGAGCTTCGCATCATGCACGCCACGGGGCAGCGCTCGCACGCACTTCGCCTGCTGCACGTGATGTTCGGCACTCCCGTCCCAACACACCTTCTGTCCGAGGGTGCGTCGGCAGTGGATGGAGTCTTTTCGAATTTCGAACAGCAGGGGCCGGAGCAGCCCCGCATGCGCATGCTGGAGCTTCTTGACGGAATTGATCTCGACTACAACGAGCCCGTACGGCCGCAGACAAGCCACATTGATGGAAGTGTTGTTGAATCGTGCGAATTTATCGATTCGCGCGGCGTTCCAGTTGTCGACATTGGCCGCCTTCACGCTCTGCTCATCGATGTGCGCGAGAACGCCGCCGCCACTATGGGCCACAATGATCGCAACACGGCCGAACACCAGGCGTCAATGCTGCTCGAGTATGCGGCCGCCCGCAACGAAGCACGCGCTGACCTTCAGGCGCGCCACCACTCTCTCGAGAGCTGGGTTCAAGTGGTCAAGGTTGCTCTTGTCGGCGCATTGGACGCGCTCCCGCCCCCGTCCCGTCAGCCCGTTGTTGTTGCACTCGCCCAGGAACTTCTCCCTCGCGCGGCGTCTGATGCCCCGCCTGTCGTCGCGCAGCTTGTGACCGAGTGCCTTGCGTCCGTTGTTTACAGACTCCGCTTTGAGCTTATGCAGACGGCGGCTGTCGTGGGCGGTGGTAGTTCGGGCGTTGCAGCATCGCCTGCGATTCCGTTTGAACAGCTGCGCATTGTTGTACAGGGAACTGTGGAGGCTTTGCTGCGTGCGGGAACGACGCAGCCCATCCGCGGAAACCTCCACGCAACCCTGCTCAACGCCCTCTCCCTCGTATCGTCGTCGTTCTCAGGACAGCGCGGCGGTGTCACGGACGCCGCTGGAAATATATCCGCGCCGTCAGCAGCACTCACGCAGGCTGCCCTCGCAAGCTACGGAGGGCGACTGGTCGAGTCTGTTTCTCGTGATGCATGCGATGGCGCCGATCTTTGGCGGATGGTCGCCCTTGGCACCTTGGATGTGCTCATGGCTGGCGACGCCGGCGGGTCTGTCCTCGGCGCAATCAACAAGCGTGGATACATTCGGCACATTGCGGAGGACCCAATTCGCGACGATGCCCGTCTCCAGGCAACACTGCTTCCGGGGCCGGAGAGTCTCAACGTGCTCTTTGTGTACGAGTCGGAAATGGCACTCCTTTTGCGGATTGCGGAAAATCCCGCGGGTGCCGGCGCCCTCGTTGAGTCTGGTGTCCTGCGCCGCCTCTGCGACTGCAATTTCGTCGCACAGAGGCCCGATGACGCCCCGTTCGAGGCCGGCACGTTCATTCCGCCCTCCCTTGAGCGGTACCACCAGCTGTTGCTCCCGCTCCTCCGCCTGCTCGTCGGCGTCGTCGAGGCCACGGGTGGTCGACACGTGGGTGCGATTTCGCAGGCGGCGTACTTTGTTTCACAGCATTCTGACCTCGTCGCGTCGATTTTGCGAGACCGCGTGCCGACGCTGACGCCGACGGTCACCGAGGAGCTGTGGCTGACTGTGGCGGTGCTCAGGCACGCGACATCCGGGGGAGAGAGTGCCTCTGGAGCGCAGATCGGCAGTGCAAGAATGAGTCGTTTGAGGGGGCTTTCACTCACCCTCCTTCAACGGTATTGCACCCGGGAAAGGTGTGTGTGTTTGTGAGTCGAGTTATCCGTCATTCGTCGCTGTTTCGAGGCTTTCTCTTTGGCTGTGTTGAGGAGTGTTTGTGTGTTTTCTTCCTTTTCGCTCTGCTGTCAAATTTTCCCTGGCATTTTTTCATTTCTTTCTGTGCCATGGCGCTCTTTCTTTAATTGTGTTTTTTCGTCCCCTTGCTTCTTTGAGTAGATGGGTCAGTCGTGCACACGAGGTGAATCCCGACCTCGAAAAGAGCGTGCGACGCCTGATTGCAAACCTCGTCGGATACCTCCGAGTTGAAGTCGACGGCGAGGCCGATTCTGCTGATGGTGGGGAATCTCCAACAGTTTTCTTGTTGTTTTTGTGATGGTTTTGTCTGTGTGTGTGTGTGTGTGTGTGTGTGCAGTAGGTCGTTTTTGGGCTGTGTGCGTCCATGACCTTGCACTGACGGCATCACGCCACCTGTTGTGCCACTCATGTCCATAACAGGTAACTCTGCGTCTGGATCCCCTCGAATTCTTTTCACGCCGTCACTCGCTGCGGCAAAGGGCGACGCACTGGGTATGTTCATGCCGCCAATTTTAAAACTTGTCCTCTGTAATGTAAAACAAAAGCAGAACTTCAATCTTTTCATGGGGTTTGCCTTGTGCTCATCTCTGTTACTTTTATTCCTCCTCATATGCCCCCCCAGAGACGGCAGGGTCACGTGTCGCCCCATCACTCTCCACTCTGGCGGTGCTTCTCCGCAGCTGTGCGTTTGGGTTTCAGCTGGCGACAGACAAGCACAGGACGGCTCTCTACCAAACGGAGCATTTTGCCGAGCTCTCGCCCTCGCAACTGAGAGACGTGGGTAGACCATGTTTGTCTTTTGTGTTGTTGTTGTTGTTGTTGTTGCTGTTTTTGTTGTGTGTGTTTGTGTTTATGTTGTGTTGTGTTGTGTGTGCGCGCCTCTTTGTTGCTGAAGCGAGGCGTGGTGTCATGCGTGCACCCAGAGTGTATTTCGCTCATCTCACGCTTTTCTCCCTCTCTTACACATTCCCACTCTTGTATATTACTGGTGCATGTTTTGTGTGTGTGTGTGTGTGTTGATGCAGATTGCTTCCGCAGCACGTGGTGGTGACGCACAGCCCACGTCCCTGAGTGATGATGTCATTGAGCTGTCCTCGGTGGCCCGCAGTCACCTCGCGGCGACAATGGCAGAGGCGGAGGCGGAAGTGGCTGACCTCATCTGTATCCGCACTGCATTTCCTTGTTTATGTCTGTCTGTATTCAATTGTATGGAAGCAGCTCACATGCGACACAGTGCCGTGTGGCCGTTGCCTAGTCTGTCACATACACACACACACGCGCGCGCACACACGCACACACACACACATACATGTTCTTGCTCCTTTTTGGCTGTCTGTCTTCGTGCTGTACAATCAATGGGCAATGGGCACATCGCCAATTGCTTCCAACATGTTTTGCCATTGTATTTCTTGATCACTGTGTGTATTTCCTTGACCAAACCGACGAACAACGTGGCATTCTGACTCACAGACACAATCGAGACATGCCTCTATGTATTGTGGCGACACCTCGATGTTTTCCTGTCCAAAGCGTCGGCCTCAACGTCCGCCAGTCCGTTTTCGTCAGGCTTTAGCGGGGATGCGTCGCTTCAGTCGGCGCAGCGTGGATCGACGGCGTCTTTTACGCTGAGTGCGCAAGAGTCGGAAGCACTTCGCTTGGATGGAAATGCGTATCTCTCTGAGGCACTGGGTCGCCTCTACGACACTAAACTGGTGAGGATGAATGCAAATGTGTCAGTGTGAACCACCTTTAATCTTTCTCTTTAATATGTCTTTCTTTCCGTCTTTGTTATGTATGAACGTCTCTGCCGACCCTCGCTAGCAATCACACTCATAATACATATGTGTGTGGGCATAGCAGCAAAGACACTTACCTGAATCTTACATATTTCATTGTGTGCTTGCAGTCGCAGCTTGAGATGCGCAAGGGCAGTGGGCTCGAGTTCATGCACGCTATGGTGCGCCGGATACGAGGAATGCTCGCCCTTCGCAGTGCGTGATGCTGTGGATTGCATCTCGCGGTTGTGTGTGGGTGCGCTGCTTGACTCCGGCTTTTGTCTGATATTTGTATGTGTCTATGTGTGTCTGTGTCTGTGTGCAATAATCATGCAACGGGCGTGCCTGCGTTTTCTCTCGCTGTGTTTGTGTGTGTGTGTGTGTGTTTCTTTGTTTGTGTTTTTAGTGCGCCTTTTTTCTCGTGAGTGCCAAAAACAAATGTTTGCAAATCGCGTTGCGGTTGGACTCTCACCAAAACAGGGACTCCTTTTGCGTTATTGACTATTGACTCGTGTGGCAGTGAAATTGCACGCACGCACGCTGTCACGTGCATTCCACCACTAGCATCCATTGTTTAACGGCGATTGCACTGGATTCCCAACTGCATGCGTATATTCTCGCAATGGTTCCACTATCGAAGCGAAACAGCCATCACATACACAAATATCAAAGTCATAGGCACCTTGTCCATGGACTCCACAACAGGAACGAGAGAAAAGACGCGCGCGCGCGCAATGATCCGCAAACATAGACTCACGCCATGCAACAAAAAAAGAACGACAGACAGACCACATTGAGTGCAGCTCGCCCGTAACATCAGGCTGGCGCACATGCACTCATGCATTTGGTCGGGGCTGCGACTTTTTTGACGCCTTTGCGGCGACCATCGCGGCGATTGTAGCCGCATCCGGCTTAGCAGGCTTGGCGGCCTGTCCCTTCCCCCCCTTCTTAGGATCCACCACCACGTGTACCTTTGGTGCGGCCATCATAACCAAGTCAGTCACAACTGGGCCCACAATTTTGGCCTGTGCAGATGCGAAGGCGGCTGTGAATTGATCCACGGGCGAACCGAGTGGCGCCTTTGCAATGGGCGAGGCAACCGCAACCACATCATCGAGGGGCCTTGTTGTCTGGCAAAAGACCAGTCGATCCACCTCCTTGTGCGCAATCACGTGTATCCGGCTTCGCTTCTTTCGCGCGGGACCGTCGTTGTATTCCTCGCTGTCGAAACGAACGATACCCGCGCATGTTGCAAACAGCGTGTGATCACGGCCAGAGTCGACGTTGCGACCGGGATGGAACTTGAAGCCGCGTTGTCGCATGATGATTGTTCCCGGTGTAACAGCCTCGCCCTCGAAGCGCTTCACACCCAGACGCCGACCCGCAGATGAGCGGCCGTTCTTGGACGAACCGCCCGCCTTAACGGTGGCCCATCGTCGCGTTATAATGGATGTGCCTTGTGTGCGCGAGTTTGTTCATGCAAAGTTGAAATCCCCATAAAATATGAGTGTTTTTTCACAATAATAAGAATTCGCGGAAATAATCTTGTGACTGCACACTCAGCGACATATTGCAGATATATGAGCGCCCGCTCACACACTATATACACTTCTTGTCGCAAGGGAGATGAAGTCATTCTCAGCTCCCCTTACCGGTCTCATATGCCGCGCGAGCGACATTCCCAAGGGACTGGAATGCCCCTCCAAACAGCGACATTTTCACTGCTTACACCGCCTCTGAATTCGACGGTGGGCAATCTTGGATGTAATCAACATACACAAAGCGAATAATATCAGATATAGTTGACCAACGCAATTTTGGCACAACCAAACAACAGTCAATAACACCAAGAGATGGCCGTCGCAAATATCGCTATAACAGCAATAACATACCTCGTGCTTTTTAGCTCCTTACAGACCAGCAAAATTGTGTCTCTCTTTTTCCCCATCTACCTGAGCAGAAAGCATCCCATTGTCCCTCGAGCGTGTGTGTGCGTCCACAGTAGTAGCTGAGACGACACTGAGAGAGGGATCCACCACCCCGTATGTCCAACTTGCAACCCCCGTATGCAACATCAAGGGGAGATGCTCACAAATCCACCATTAAGTAGAATACAATGCATCCCACATTTCAAATAATTCCATACTTTCTCCATGCAAATATACTGTCAATCGCCCTTGACTCCCACTGTACTAAATGCGTGATTTCGCTGTTCACTGCGATGGGACTGACGCTGATTGTTTCACACTGACAGAGACCACTTCACAGACGGAGCCGATCCACACCACACACACGACACACACGAACACAAATATGCAACAACATTCTCATTTACTCCTCTTTGTTTCCCTGCACTCACACCCACACTCTCTCGCACTCTGCATTGTGCTGTAGTCCCTGCAGCTTTGGTTGAGCAAATACCGAGTATTTTTGAGCACACCACGAATTAACACGCCGGGGTGATCCAGTTTGTAACCCTATTTTTGGAGTCGTTGCTTCGAAAGTTTGCAACAGTCCTCCTGATTGCGTACTTTTATTCGTTTTCGGGGCGTTCGTGCGCCGTCGTGGCGTAAAAGGAAGTTTGGGGGAGAAAGAGAAAGATGTCGAGCGGCGCCGCCAACACCAACAATGACGAAACGGTGCTGAATCCTCGCAAGCGCGCGCGCGAGGAGGATGCCGGGGAGGGTGCACACGACAGCCTCTTGGATCCGCACGAGCAGGCGATCGAAAATCACCACAAGCAGCTCGTTGATAACATTGGGACGCTGTATTTGCGCAATGGAGAGCTCTCCGACGTAACCTTCCATGTCGGCACCCCTCCCAAGCGGCGCCGGTTCAACTGCCACCGCCTCATTCTCGCCCTCCAAAGCCCTGTTTTCAAGGCCATGCTTTACGGGGACTTTATGGAAAGCAATCAGTCGGAAATTACCCTTGATGACGTCTGCCCCGACACGTTTGCGCAGATTCATCAGTATATTTACACTGGACAGATTAACCTCGAAATCAACAACGCCCTCGCCCTTATCATGCTCGCCGATCGATACGGGCTGACAACGCTGACGTCCGAGTGCGTGAAGATTGTTCGTGCGAGCTTGACTCACGAGAATGTATTTCGCATTATGGACCAGTATTCTGCTGTGGAGGATCTGCGTCGGGGCTGCATTGCGTACATTGGTGACCACGCGGCGACGCTTCTTACGAGCGATACCGTGCTCGAGCTGTCGGAGGACATGTTGGGTGAAGTTTTGCGCTGGGATTATCTCGTCGTTGATGAGATCGAGCTGTTCAATCTGATTGTGCGGTGGGGTGAGCACCAGATTCGCACGCTTACGGGGGAGCCCAGCTCGACGCCCGCCGAGGAAGTCGTCAGGCGCACGCGGTCGTCTCGCGGCGCATCTCAGGCATCAGCAAATGGCAGTGCAAGCGGCGTGACCAAGGAGGCAGGAAACGGAAACGGGAAGGAGAAGGAGAAGGAGAAGGACGAAATGGACAAGGTCACACTCAAGTCGGTCGTCGCTAATCTCGTCAAGCTGATCCGCCTGCCGATGATATCGCCGCAGCAGCTGTGGGAAATTGTCGCGAAATCTGGAGTCGTTGAAGAGCACGACTGTCTTGTTGCGATCGCCTTCCATTCTGTGCCGCAGGTGAGTGGCGTGCCCGTGTGTTTCTCTAGGTCATGTCTGTGTGTGTGTCTGTGTCTCTAGGTCGTGTCTGCGTATCTGTCTGTGCCTATCTGGTGCCTGTGCCCTGTGCGTGTATGTATATGTCCTTAATCGTCCGGTCCAACATTATTTTAGCTCAGCTCACTGCATTTGTAATCTTGACATGTCTATGGAATAATGACACCCAACTGGATCACCCTATCTTTTCCCTCAACTGTCCTAATTTCGATTTTTAATTCCCACAGGTCATCGGGGCGGGATCCCCAGTGGTGCGCCGGCGATGCTCACGTGCCATCACCTACCTCAGCCAGACGCCCAAGAGTGCGCACGTGCGCTTTGTCCTAGAGCGATACACTAATGAGGCCGAGAAGCACTGTGTGTACAGCCCTCCCTTTGATGTTGGCGGTCACAAATGGCGACTCTACGTCGGATCCAACACGCAGTGCAAGAAAAAGTTTGCAGTTTATGTGGATCTCGCCCATCCCGAGCTCAAGCAAGAGCCTGAGGCGTCGTTCAGCCTCCACCTGTGCAAGTTTGCAAACCCAAAGGAGCGTGTGACGAAGACGGCCGATCGCCACAAGTTTACCGAGGACGAGCGCGACTGGGGATTCACCAACTTCATCAATGTGAGCGACCTGAAAAAGTACATCCAGGACAACGCGCTCATGATCGAGGCGGAGATCACAGTCGAGTAATGGCCCGGCCATGACTCGCCTCTGCCTGTCTATCTATGTGTGCAGCTATGTGCAGTTGTCGGGTGAAACTATTTGATTCTTTGTGTGTGTGTTGTATTGTGTTGTGTGTTCTTCATTCTATTCTTCTTATAAGACTTGGACATCCATGCCACGTTTCTCGGTACAAATTTTTTTATTTTTTTTCCGCTTCTTTCTCCTCGGTTGCGCCGCGTTTTGTATTGTGTGTGTTTCTGTAATTTGCTCCCTCACTTCACTGAAGAAAATGCTCGGTCCCTTATTGTAGATTTTTATTGTTTCTTGCCATCTCAGTCTACAAATCCCGCCTGATGCACTATTCTCCTGAAAATGGCTGCTGCGAGACCATTCCATACTGTCGCCGCTGATGCTTTGGTCGCTGCTCTTAATCACTTACATTGAGCATCACTGTCAATGACAACCGTTACGGAATTAGAAATTTAGGCATCTTGGATGACGTCACGCATAATCGGACTTGCGATTGTCTGTCTTTGTGACGATTGTTTTCACTAAGACTTACCAAGTACCTTTGTTTTCACGGACGGACGTTACGACAGTCGTGTCATTACTACTGTGCATGCACAACCACTCATTTCGCAGTTGTCGAGGCATGCGACCGGCGAACAGACTGACGTCCACATAACATTAGGTCGTTCATACATGCATAATTAAACTAACTTAGACTTCAAAACAACGTGTGACGACCTCCGTTGATTCGGTACCAACGACAATGGCCAGTGACGCACAGCCACCAGCGATCGTCACTGATCTGACCGCTGCATACTACGCTGCCGACGCGCAGTAAGTCTATATATTGCCAAGACTCAATGTGCTATTGCTCGCTTTCAGAAAATGTTTGTCTTGAGCACAATCAATGCGGATGAAAATCGTGCAATCGTGTGCATATCTAACTCTCTTACGTTATGCTGCTGCATTTGCGTTGTCAGGGCTTCTCGGTATGCCCGCATCAAGGCACGCTTCGTCGAGCTGTTTGGTGTTGAGCCTTCCTTTTATGCGCGCGCCCCTGGTCGTGTCAATATCATCGGTTTGTTTACCTTGTTTGTTTTTGTTGTTTACGTCAAAGACACTGGTGTATATCCTGCATTCGTGCGTGTGTCTATTTGTTTGTTGTGTAAGTAAGTTAGTATGCTGTGTGTTAGTATAACTCAACAAATTGGGAGCTCCACGTTATCGGTGCGAAGCTCGTGTTGCTATTGCACTCGGACGCGTACATAGCCATGACACGTTTCGCAAACATCCTATGGACCAACCAAAGCACACGCACCCACACCACACACACACACACGCATGCACATACTAATATACATACATGCATGCATGCATCCCCCACCACGAACTCACCGCGGGCATTTCCTCGCAACTCAACTCGGCCAATATTGCGTGTCCAGGAGAGCACATCGACTACAGCGGATACGGAGTTCTCCCAATGGCCATTGAGCAAGACGTCGTCATTGCGTGCGCAACCAACGTCATCACTGCCAACGCCAATCGCAATACCCTCATCATTGGAAATACTAACGGAGATGCATTTCCCACTCGGACATACGCGGCAGACGTTGCGACAGTCGACAACACCAAGCACGAGTGGTCGAATTATGTGCTCGCAGGGTACATTGTGGGTTCCATTGCTGTTGTGAGGGTCCGTCTGTGGTCAGTGGTGTGTGGCATGCAGTAGAATTGGTGGGCAATGCTGAGACGGATGGCCGTCGTGGGTGATGTGAGATGCACAAAGGGTACTAAAACCGTTTATTTTACTGGTTGTGCAGTGTGTATGCGTGTGTCATTTTTTACTTTTGGTCGCTGTTATTATGTCGCGTTTGTATGTAACAATTCCGCGTGATCGGCATGCAGGGTGTGCTGGAGGAATTCAAGGTCACGGCGCCACTGGGACTTAACCTCGTCCTTGATGGGACTGTCCCCGGGGTGGGTGTTCTCATGTGCGCCATGCCACGTGCGCCATGCCACGCACTTGTGGTGTTGTAAACTGTGCATGCCTGCGATTTTTCACACCGGCGTTACATAAGGGGGAAGATCGGGGATAGGAATATACACATGGGCGTTGCGTGGTTGGATTACTGACCGCCTATACGGTGTACTGGAATGCAAGCTAGTATAGGATTCAAGTCATTGTCTTAGGCGCTCATTTTCTCATTTTCTCATCGTTGTCGTGTGTTTTTTTTCTCTCTTCAAATTCCATTTTGCCAGGGATCGGGACTGTCGAGTTCGAGTGCGATAGTGTGCTGTGCGGCACTGGCAGCCCTTCACGCAAACACGCTATCGGCTTCTAAAGTATGCATCCTCTTCTAAAGAGCACTATCTGCACTCCCTTGTCATCCCTATTTTGAAACAAACGCGAATGCATTGTCGGTGGGCTGCATCTTGCAAAGTCAATCACACAACACTCACACACACACACACACACACACACACATATATATATATATATATATATACATACACATACACATACGCACATACACACACATACACAAACATACACACACACACATACATACACATACGCACACACACACACACACACACAAAGCATTATTTCCTACTGAATGTGCACTTCATTTTTCGTATCTTTTGCATACGGGTATTCTGGCGACGTACAGGCCTCTCTGGCCACGCTGTGCGCCAAGAGTGAACGATACGTCGGCACGGAGGGTGGAGGGTAAGCAACTGATCACGTGCCAGTCTTGAGGGGGTCGCACCACTTGTGCTCTCAGTGAACAGAGCTGCAGGATTCAAGTCAGTGTCTCAGGCGCTGTGCCCGTGGTCTCCACAAAACACAGAGAGAGAGAGAGAGAGAGATGTAGGATTCAAGTCAGTGTCATAGGCGCTGTGCCCATGGACTCCACATCAGTGAACAGAGATAGTGCTGTGCTGCATAAGTGCAGTGATAGCTCTCCTGGGAGTTAAAATCGATTGGCTTGCGACCGCAACCGCGATGATGGGCCTTTTTTGTAGTGAACGTGGTTTTTTTCTTTTCGTCTCTCTTGCGCTTGTCTTTCTCAGTCAACGTCATTACAAAGTATTCATATGTGTCACAAATGTATTGCATGCTATTCATATTCGAACATGTCATTCCTTTTTTATCTGCAGCATGGATCAGTCTATCTCGTACCTCGCTGATCGCGGCGCCGCCAAGTACATTCAATTCAATCCCATTCGAGCAGAGACCGTACGTCTGCCAAATGGAGCTGCCTTTGTCATATCAAACAGCCTCGTCGAGGCGAACAAATATGTTACTGCGGGGACGCAGTTTAACCTCCGCGTCGTCGAGTGCAGGACAGCTGCAAAGGTGCGGAGAGTGTGCCATTGCGCTGGGTGCGAAACTTCAATGCCGGAAGAGTGCACAGTAATGCATTTCAACGTTCATGCGTGTCGTTGTTGTCGTATTCAGCGGTTGCCAGAGGCTGATCTCTCCTCTCTTTCTGTGTTATGTGGCCTTGTGCATGTGTTTTGCGTCACAGGTTCTTGCCAAGTTGTCGGGTGGAGTAGACTTCCGCACGGTGCGCACTCTCGGTGACCTCCAGACGAAGCTTGGAAGAAGCCTGAGGCAGATGGTCGACATGACTGCCCAGCTGCGTGAGGAGGCATACTCACGGGCGGATGTCACTGCACTACTCGGCCTATCGGTAGGTGCTACCGTCATTGATTATGTGGGGGCCGAGGTTGCCTATGTGCACTTTCGGCATATACTAATACGCTGAATCCAAGTGTGTTTGAAAGTAATGCGCATATTTTTGTTTCTTATTTCCCCACTCTAATTTTCGTTCTACATGTAAATGTGCGCGGTTATTCTTTCGCCGCCGTTGATGTGTTGTTGCTTATAATATAGGACGAGGAATTTGTTTCCGAATGCCTCAGTCCCTCAACAAAGGATGCGCAAATGTTCAACCTGCGAAAACGATCGCGTCACGTGTATGCCGAGGCAGAGAGGGTCTTGCTCTTCAAGCAGGTGTGCGAGAACCCCTCAGCGGACTCTCTCCAGGTGCGTGCTGAGTCCATTTATAATCATACTTGCAAATGTATACATGTGTGTTCATTATCGACCGGCGTTGAATCAACCGATTCGAAAGCAAAGGATTTGCAGAGTATTTCGATCGCATCATGATAATTCGTCACTTCTTTTGTGTTTGGTGGTGTAACAGGAGCTTGGGAGGCTGATGAATGAAAGCCAGGCCAGCTGCAGCGTCGACTATGCGTGCAGCTGTGAACTCGACCAGCTCACATCGCTCTGCCGGTGAGAGTCAGAGCCTGTAGCAAACAATCCATTGTTAATTGAAAACGCGCATGTGTGTGTGTCACTGTGCGCATGTATCTCATCTTGGAATTCATTGCAAGTGAGCCGCCGCCGCCGCCCTGTCCTGAGTGGACGGCCGCTCATATAGTGCGTAGGTATGCATGCCGAGTGTGTTTATTGAAGTCACGCGCATTGCCCGCCGGCAGGGAACTTGGTGCGCTCGGATCGCGTCTCACAGGCGCAGGCTGGGGCGGCTGCGCTGTGTCACTCGTGGCCGTCGACCGCGTGGACGACTTTGTCAAGAATGTGTCGCGCCTTTACTACGAGAACGACGAGCGTCGCGCGCGCCTTGTGAAGACGGCACTTTTCGCCACGCAGCCCGGATCGGGTGCTTGCGTCATTACCCTGTAAAATCCCCGGCTAACTAATAAATTAACGTTGGTTTTGCCTTTCATGACAAATGTGTCCCGTATTCTTACTTGGTCAACAAGGATTATATTCCTCGCAAGAGCCCTCGGCTGGTCACGAGTATTGTCATGTTCATCGCCTCTTTGATATCTTTGATAGTTAACTAGAGTCGACGTCGGGTGTGTAACGTTGCTTGCATTTCTGGTGCTCAGCTTTATAATGCATATAATTAATCGGTCCGGGCTATTGGAGACACCAAACCAAGGGTACTGAGCGATCAGTACCCTTGCATCAATTGAACCCGATTGAAACTGAGTCATAATAAACTGCTGCATCCGGCTGTCGGTCGCACATTTATGTCACTATTAGTCGCCACATCTGTCACAGCCCTCCGCTGCGGAGTGCGATTGAGTCAGTCGCACATCAGCCGGCACGTTTGAGCCTTGTGTTGAATCGACACAATGTCAGCCACGCATCCCCGGGCCGCACAGTGTAGTTCTGCAATTCTATCGCCGATTATCAACAGGGGCAGAATTCGCAATTTGATGCCGAATGGCCTGAATTAACTGTGCAGACGTTTTGTCTCCTTTTTGTTTGAGAATTTCAAGGATACGGCAGACAGGCCATCATTTTGAGCACACAACAGTGGCAATACAATACATAGGAAAGACAAGAAAAGAAAAAAATTTAACAGTCATCGGGTGGAGTGGTTGAGGCGCATAGGCAAAACAGACGCAACAAACGCAAGGCGAATTCAAATCGACAAACAAAACAAAGAAACAAAATCAAAGACAAAAAACAAAGAAGAACAGCGAGTGCGATTGCGTATTAATTAGCAGTCAGCTCAATCGACGGCTACCGCAGGTTGCGACCACCAACTAACAAACACCCGAAAGCACTCAGCGCTCGCTCGCACTGTCGTCGTCTTCATCGTCACTCTCTTCCTGCCGGCGCGTTCCCCGATGCGCGGAGGCATGCAGGACAGCTGCCGAGACCTCGCCACCACCGCGCACCGGCTCTCCAGAGCCAGCCTCGCTTGATGGATCGTCTTCTCCGGCGTACCCAGTGCCACGTGACTCGACGCGCAGAGCGGACCGTTCCTCGGGCGAGTGGACTATGGTCTCTCGCTCCGTGCGGTGGCGACGCGGCGGGCGCGATGACGAAAGCCGAGTGTCGTTTTTGGCACCCGCATGGCTGGCCAGAAACAGATCCTCAAATTCACCGCCAGCAGCCGCATTATCCGCACGGACGCCCCTCAGCGACGACAAGTGTGCGTCTGCGGGATAGTCCTCCGGGTAGTCGGCAAGGAAGAGATCGGTCGGGTCACCGGCAGGCAGGCGAAGCACGCGCGCACTGATGGTATCCCGCTCTCTCGCAATGCGGTCGCGCTCGACACGGGCAATGCGGAGATCGCGCCGAATCTGCCGCTTCTCCTCCCTGTGCTGCGCGTCCATCCGAGCCACCTGCGCTTCTGCCCAGTGCGCAGCAGCCTCCGCCTGGGCGCTTGCTTCGGCCACGGCAACATCCGCGCGACGCAGCAGGCGCGCCTGTTCATCAACTTCACCCTTCAACCGCAAGCGCGCTTCGTTTGTCGCCTCAATCTGTCCCTTCATGTCATCAAGCTCTCGCAGAGCACGATCGAGTTCCCTCTGCAGCTCCGACACAACTGCCCTCCCACTTCGCGCCTGCTCCCGCCACCCGGCCGCAGCCTGCTGAGACTGCGTGACCATCTCCCGCAACTCGGCAGCCTCCGCGTCCCCCCGCGACGCAACCTCATTGATGCGCACCTCTGCATCGCGTATAGCGGCCTCGTGGCGCCGTGCAAGTGCTTCAACACGCGCAGTAAACCGACTCTCAGCGTCCTCCCGTGCGGCGTTTGCTTCCGCAACGACCTTTCGCATTTCCTCCACCTGGCGCAACGCCTCAAGACGCTCCACACGGGCATCCTCAATCAGCCTTTCTGTCGTCCGCAGGCGCCGCGTGGTGTCCTCTAGCTGTCCGGCTAGCCTTGCACGTTCGTTCTCAGTGTGCTGCAGTTGCTGCTGAGCAGTGCTTCGGAGTGCTTCCAATTCGGTGACCATCTTATCGCGCTCTGCCTCTGCCGCACGCAGGCGCCGGTTGAGGTTTTCGACAAGCCCATCCATCCGCGCAAGCTCCGTGGGTTGCTCCTTCATCACCCTCTCAAGTTCATGTTCGGCGGTGCGTTTGTCGCGAAGAGCGCGCTCAACCTGCGCTCTTGCCGCGGCATCTGACTCCTCCGCTCGTGCAAGTTCGTCCCTCAACTTCTTGCACTCTGTCGCCGCAATTTGCCGCGCGGCGTCGATTTCTGCGCGGGATCTGTCCTCCGCCTCCTTGAGTGACATGCGCATACGGTCGGCGAGGCGTGCAAGCTCCTTTGTTGCCTGCTGCTCGCGCAGAAGGGCTTGGTCGCGCTCGAGATTGCTTTCCTCGATGAGGTCCATGCACTCTTGCACGTGGTTGTACATGCCCATTTCGCGCTGCTGAGCAAGGTCAATCGACCGCTTTGCAGCCGCCAGTGCATCCCGTAATGCATCTCTCTCTTTCTGCGCCTCGGATGAGGTGCGGCGGAGACCGTCGGTTTCAGAGCGTGCTTCCATTATGCTCTGCTCAAATGTGCGCATCTGATCTTCACTGGCCCTCAACCTGCGATCCTTCTCCTCGAGCGCACGCGCCTGCGATTGCACCTCCGAGTTTGCCGCAAGCAGCTTTTGCTTCACTGCACTCTGCGCCGATGCCGACTGCTGAACCTCCATGCGACACCGCCGCAGTTCTTCCTCAAGGGCGTCGGCGTCCATACGGCGCTGTCGTAGCTCCTGTTCCAGGCGCTCACGATCCTCTTCCATTGCACGCAACTGCGACGCTTGCTCATCGCTTTGGCGCCGCCACAAACTCCCCTCGTCCCTGGCCGTCGCCGCCTCTGTTCCCCGCTCGAATGCTTCCCTAACTGCAGACCTGTGTGACTCGCGAAGGCGCGCAATCTCCCCATCCGCACGGTGTTGCTGTTCAAGCAGTGCATCGTTTTCCTGCTGAGCGATCTCAAGCCTCTCCTGCAGCTCTTCCCACTCCTCCACAGACACGGGTGCATTCGACGGGTGGTAGCCGCCTTGCCCTGGTGCCAGTCCGGAAGCGCGCGCCTCTGCGATGATCTCCGCATGTCTCCGCAGCTCTTCGTGGAGGCGCTCATTTTCATGGAGAATTCCGTCGGCGTGCGATCTCAACACATCAACCTCGTCACGCAGTGTCTGCAGCTCCTCATCAGCGTAGGGTGCAGTCGGCGCAAAGACCATGTTTTGGTGAACTGGGAGGCCGTGCTCAGCAGGGTGCGCATTGCGGCCGTTGTGGCCAAGGGGCGACATAGCCATATCAGCCGGGGCGGACATAGCCATATCAGCCCCTGCAGCATGACGCGACGACAGCGGTCGCCTGCTTGGCGCGCCCAGATCAGCGTCCTGTGTTTGTCGAGTTGACATGTGTAGAAAATATGTACGGATGTTTCCAAAGTCGTTTTTAAGAGTTTTAGACCACATATTCTTTGTTAAGGCGAACCAAAATAAGTTGTCCATGCACATTGTGAATGGCTATGCACTTGTACAGTCGTTTCAGCAATACCGACCTTTATCATGTCCACAGGCGGGAATCGAACAGGCGACGCCGCAGACACAGACGCCATGTTGCGTCGGCAGCGCGAGCTCTTTATCGGATCTAAAGCAACTATCCGTCTGCTTTGTGTGTGTGAGATCTATTGACTGTTTTTCGCGGGCACTTCGTTTGCCGACGCTTTTGCACTCCAATGCGCCAGGAATATAGACCTTAGATCCAGTTGAAACAAGAACACAATGTCTTGCAATTTTTCAAAAAAAACAAACAACCCTTATGTTTTGAAAGTTGCTTGGCGAGTGGGTGCGCGCCGTTTCTTGTAAATCGACCGTCAATAATCTGTTGTGATTGTCGAAGTGGCTTCACTGTGACTAAGTGACGACCGAGAAATTTTGGATTTTTTTCAAAAAAATTGCCGCCACAAACCGCCAATCACGTGACTTATGATGACATCCGGACTCACGTGACTGGAAGAGACTTTATTCGGAGAGAGCGCCACCCCATACATTTTCCATAGTCAAGCGCTGTTTATTTTCTTTCAAAGTCGCAGTTTCACAGCACAAGAGAGACAGGCGGCTGTGGTGGGGAAAGATTAAAGATTCAATGTTCACGGCACTCTCACACACGCAAACACAGACATTGACACACTCGCCGATGTCGTAATGTGGATGTCCGATACTAATTCAATATTGTAAGACCTGAGTTGTTGGGTCAGTATATAACGTTGCGGTCAAAACTGAGATCACTGTTTGGTATTATTTGCAGAGGCGTAGATAGCGCGATACAACCGCATCGATCGACCTACTTTCGCCCAGCCCATTCGACACGCGCGTGGTTGCCTGCCTCTGCATGAAGCCTGGAAATAGGGATAGACCGGTCTTTGCACACACACGCATTACGCATTGCTACCGACTACTTCAACGCGTTTGGCGCACAACCCCGACTTGCACACACATTATGCGCATCCTCTTGCTTTCGGCGTGAACCGGAATTGGCACCACGGTTCGCCGGTGATCCTCTTGCAGCTGTTGCGTCTGTGCCGTTCTGCGGACGCGGCGTGCTTCAAATAGAATGTTTGACCGCGACGGCCTCTGGGAGTGTCATCAACCTTACCTGCGTGTGTCTGCCTCCCCTTCAAATGAGTTTGCGACAGCGAAAGACGGATCCAATAATGTTGCTGCAGATGCTAACGACAAGATTGTGTGCGTGACCGCGGTTCTGCCTCGTCTCTGCTTTGTGAACTTGATCTCCCTCCGCCCCGATTTCCTTCTCGACGATGACGATGGTGGGCGGAGTAACAACGCTTCGTGCCCGCCTTCGCCGCTTTCAAGCACTCCATCGCCGGGGGTGCGCACCATATCGCCCGTCATCGAACGAGTTGAATTCTGCAAAACAGAGGCGGACGGTGTGTTTGTGGAGGTGCCCGAGGTGACCTCGAGCGAGTCTCATATCCGCCACTTTTTCCGCACTGGGTATCCGTCCAGACTCACTGTTGCCGCTCGCGGACTAGCTCGCTGTGTGCGCGTGACTGTACGGATGGGCACCTTGTCCTCTGCGTCTGCATCTCGCCCCCCTTCCATTCTCGAACTATGTTTTGATGTGGAGCCCGCGGGTATTTTGAGCGCATGCTTTGAGTGCTATCCTGTGGACGAGTGCCCCCCGCCCGTTGCGCAGATGCGACTGATGAACGCAGTCACGTGCGTTGCATCTCGAGCCGATGTATATGAGCGTGCCTCGTCACTTGCGTTGTGCGGGTTGGCAATGGCACGCTCTCGACGCTTCGTGCAAGGCGCAGAGATGATCGAGGCCGCCGCGCGCACCATTGAGGAGCGGGAGACGGTTACCGGACCCGCATTTGGCGCAAATTTCGCGGGAGAAAGATCGTGGGATGAACATTTCGTCGCGCCGCTTGACGACGACTATGCAGTCCCGTACCGTGTTGGAATTGACGGTTACTCTGTCCAGACTGAGGTGTCCGCCGCTGCGATTCTTCACATTCTCGCTGCGGACGTGCATCTGCAGGCGTCAAACTCCGCGCGATTCATCCGCTCTGTCCGCACAGCCTGCGAGTCGATCCACTCACTCCCGCGTCCGCCGTCGAGAGATCCCGTGTCGGACGCCGGCACGTGCCTTGCGCCCGTTGCAGACGCCTTCCTCGCCGTGGCCCGCCGTTGCCTGGGCGACACGGCTATTGTTGTGCGCGGGGCCATTCTGCGCATCATTGTATCTGCAAGCGAGAGCCTCGGCAGTAACATTGGGCGCCTGTTCCCTCTACTGGTCCGCGACGTCGCCTTTTCGTACTCGCACCACCTGTGCACCCATCACGTGCCCTTGGCGGACGCTATAGCGGGCAGGTCACGTGCAACGTCGACCAGCTCTGTTGGATCCAACCCTATGCTCGCGTCTCAAAAAGAAACCATGCAAGCCATCACCGACGCGCTGTCACATTCGTCGACCGGCGGTGGCGGACTGAATGTGCAGCTGTCTTCGGCATACGAGAGCGCATTGGAGTGCTTTCACTCGCTTTCGACGAGGTATGGCGGGTTTGTCTTGGCGGGAAGGCTTGATGGCGGTGCTGCACGCACGCGGCGCACAAGTGGGAGGGCGTCGGACTGCGAGGGGATGGGCAGGGATGACATTGACAACCGGCTTGATATTAGGTCGTCTCTCTTTGAGGCGCTATCGCCCACAACATCCTCCGAGTTTCACCCATCGGCGCTTGTTCATCTCCTGCGAATGGACGCAGAGATGGCTGCACGCAGCGGTGCGTGGTGTGCGGACACGGCATACCTCACCATCCTCCTTCAGCTACACGATGCGGCGGCCTCACGGGGTGACTCGGAGTCTGTCCTTGCGACGACACGTACTTGGCGCGAGTTTGTCCGACAGCCGTGCCCTCCGCGGGCAGCCGGTTCGCTGATGCGGTGGGCATCTGCGGTTTTGTCGCGGTGGCCGTGCGTGCCTTGGGGAAGTGCACGCGACGCTGAGATTGCTGACAGTCCCGCGCTGCGCCGGATGAGCACGCGGAGTCACGTGGTTTACCACTGCAACTGTGGAGAGAGCAACGGTGCTTCACTGCCGCACGGATGTCTCGTCCTCGTCCTTGACCTTGTGCGCGCTGTTGGGTCGACATATGGCCATCTCTGCGTGCCACCATGTGCGGGTGGAGGGGGTGTATGTGCAGTGTCTGAGCGCGGGAAGCGGGCGTTGGAGTCGACCAGGGCCGGCCTGTGTGCGGTCTTGTTTGCGATCGAGCTGTGCGCGCGTGCGCATCTACGGTTGATGGCCTCTGATCCGCGCAAGGTTGCACTTGACATGTTTGGCAAACTGTGGTCGTGTGTGCGTCTCGACCCGCAGCTGTCGAGTGCGCTCCTCGCCGAAATGCTCGATGCTGCGTGTGTGATGACGGATGCCGGCCGATCCCTCCCCCTGCACGCGGCGCACTCTCTGCGCGTTGGCGTCGATTCATTTTTGCCGTCGCGCGATGGAAAGCCGGTGATTCCGGGATTTGTCGAGGGAGCGTCGACGTCGTTGGCTACTGCATGCGAGAAGGGATGCGGAGTCGGGAGCGTGGGTGGCGGGGAAACGTGCCCGAGCTTTCGTCAGCTGTTGACGTCGATGATGTCGTTTGTCACGCGTGCGTCGGACTGGCTGCCCGGATGCACGCACGACGACGCCCCTGCACTCGTCGCGGCATTGGTACGGTGCCTCCTTGCGTCGGGTAGATTGTCAGATGCAGCATGCTTTGCTGCTCTCGAGGCAATGTTCCATAAGCATGCTGTGAGGACAATCGCGCACCGTGCCGCACTCGAGGACCTCGCGAAGGCATTTGCACTTCAATCCTCGTACGCTTCGTCGTCGCGCGCGTCATCCCGATCGACCGACGCCGGCGATAAGGGCATTAATTCGCCCTGTTCGCAGGAATCTGGCGTGCACACGCTCGTTCTCATTCTACGGCACTGCGTGATTGACAGCACTTTGCCGCCGGCCATATACGACGGCGGCGCCTTTGAGCGGGATCCGCCGCGTGTCGAGAGGGAGCATGACTTGTTTGTTGACAGACTGACGTTTGCGAGCGACTGTCTCGTGGAGACGGATCATCTGGCGCCTGTTGCCGATAGAGACGACGGCCTCCGCGTTCTGCACACTGTGGCGTCGCTGCTTGTCGAAGTGGTTGAGAGACACCCCCAATCACGTGTCAGAGAGCTCGCCTTGCGGACGGCCATGCTCTGCGTGCTAAAGTGCGTGAGACCAACAACAGCAACGCAAGCAACATCAGCATCGGTGTGCGGTTCTCACAGCCCGTCTCAATGCACACACGCTCCCTTGCCGAGCAATCCCGTCGAACACCTGCTTACAAAGCTCTCGCCACCAGACGCCACATACTCTGATGAAGGTGAGGAGCCTTCCTGCGAATCGTACTCGATGGCGGACATTTTTGTTGCAACAATCCGCTCAGCGCTCACACACAGAGTGCACGGCGATCTCCAGCGTCGCTGCCTCGTCACCCTTTCTGGCGTTTTCGAGGCAGGCGGCCACCTGTCCCTCGCTCACGTGCCGTTTGAGTTTTGGGCGTGGATGGTCGCAGCCATTGTTCCTCTCATCGGTCTTGTTGCGTGCAATGATTGGGCGGAGGTGCGCAACCCCGCGCTCTCCCTGCTCGTGTCGCTGTCGTCCGACCTCTGCGAAGGCACACACCTGCGACCGCCGCGGCTGCATCTTGCGGCGGGCGCCGTGTCTGCCTTTTGTGCACCAACGGGCCCTGGTGCTGGCGCGCCCTCGGTGCTCAGCAGCCTCCTCCACGGCGAGTCGCTGCAGTCGCGTGTGGCGGGTGTCAGAATTGCGGGCAATCTGCTTGGTGCCGAGCGTCACGTGAGGAGACACTTTGCGGGACACCCTTTCGCAGACCCAGCGCACTGGATGGCCATCGTGGAGGACCTGATCGACATTGAAGGTGCGTGTGCGTTTGTGCATCTTGATTGACAGGTTGTGGTTGTCTGAAACTGGCGGCAGTACCACCGAACGAGTTTCCCAGTTTATGCTGTGCGCCCCAGCCATGTCAAACACACGCGACACTGGCTGTGGATGTGTCTGTGTATGTGCGTGTGTGTGATTGTGCGTGTGCATTGCTCATTTTTATGCACAGCGATTGTGTTGTGAACACGAAAACCTAACTTATCATCCCTGTGCGTCTTTTGCATGGGGTTAACCCCTGACATTGACACCACCCAATATGTGTCCATTTTTACCGCGCAGAGTGTGATCCAGTTCTCGCAGAGACAGTCGCACCTCTCATCGATGTTGCTCAGTCGCTGTTTCCCTCACCGGACGCCCCGCCACCCGTGACGCCCACTCCCGACGTGCCCGACGTCCCCGACATTGCCAGCGGTCCCGAGGGCGCAGCGGCGACCATCTCGATGGAGGCCTTTTCTCTTCCCCTCTCGGACGACACGTGGGCACTGATAGTCGCATGCAACATGTCTTCACTGCGCACGGCGGAGGCGGGCAGCTCTGCACGGGACTCATTTGCGGTCAGCCCGAGTGCTCGCTTGGCTGCAATGAAAGGACGCCTGACCCAGCCTGGGGGTGGAGGAGGCATGGGTGGGAGTGGCGGTGGTCTGGGCCCTGCACACTCACAGGCATTGCACACGCGCGATGCGCAACGGTCCAGAAGGCAAGCCCCGCGCTCGCCAATCGGGACATCGTCTGCAGACAGAATTCTTGAGGATGAAGAGGATTCGGAAGGTGGCGAGAGAGACAGACGCGGGGACGTGCATGGGCGAGGTAATGTGGCTTGCAAGGGCAGCAGTGACTATGACGACGGGATTGACGGAGAAGATGGTGAGCCTGAAGTTGATCTTCTCAGCGGGTCGGCACCCCCAGTGTTGGAAGACCACAGAGGACTCGCGCAGCATGGTCAATCTCGCTCGAAGGGTGCGGGCATACGGGAAGACGCTGCGCTTGATTTTGGAAACGAATTCAGTCTCGAGGACGCCGACGCCGACGCTGACGCCGACGCTGGCATGGATGTAGGCGCTGCCGGTGAGCGTGGTGCCCGCGTGGACAAACTTTTGTCTGGAGGTGGGTTGACCGCGTTTAGTGCGAACAGTGCAAATAATGGGAAGCAGAACCGACCCGCGACTGCAGCGAAGGGTTCGCAAAGGAAAGGAGAGAAGAAGGCGTCGGAAAAGCGAAAAGTGGGACTTTCCGATTCCGATTCCGACGAGGGTGGGTGTTGTTTGTATGGGACTTGTCTTTACTCCCTGTTATTCCCTATTGAATGGCTTGCAGTTTCGCGTCATATTCATCCGCTCATTACCATGTACAAAAAACGGATACAAAAAAATTCTAACTCTCGCCGTCCCGTATGCACACACCCACCGTCACAATCGCCGCCGCACTGTAACATACACACCGCTAAATACAACCCAAACACACAAACATTCAGACGAAGATGTTGAGTATCTCTACATTGCCGGCCAACTCGACGTCCTTGAAGAGCGCCTTGGCGACGGAACCAACTCGCCATCCGGGGCCAGTGGGACTGCGCGCACACACGCACCCATGACGCGTGCGGACGTCATTGAAGGTTCGAGTAACGGTGGTAGCGGCACCGCAGGCAGTAGCAAGAGGCCCCAGCGACCCCAATCGGCGTCTGCATCACGTGCAGGGCGGGCGCCGACGGGGGCGGTGGCTGCCTGGGCCGTGGCGGGCGTCGCGGGTGACCTGGGTGAAGGGGCACCGCTGTCGCCATCGTCACCGGGGTCCATGAGGAGAGGAAGTGGGCGTGGCGTTCCATTCACCCGCGGTGGGGCGGTGAGTCCGGATGTCCGCGAATCGCGTGACGGTGGAATGTCCAAACCCTCTGCCAACGGCTTTTTTGATGCGTATGCCATGTTTGAAGACGAGACAGTTGGTGATGATGACGATGATATTGCGGGAAATGTGACTCTCTCCGACGCGCAAATATCGCTCGCGTTGGACGACTTTCGAGATGAGTTTGGCGCAAACGGAGTGGACGATACCACGGATGCGTGAAGCACTGGCGGGGCGGGCGGGCGTGCGTGCGTGCTTGCGTGTGTGTGGATTTGTTTTGCTCTTGCTTAATTGAGTATAAATGTATTGGGCTGCCGTTGGCTTAGGGGAGAGCACAGCTGTCTTGTGTGCCGTTTTGCGTGCGTATGCATGTGTGCTTGCGCATCGATTCCATGAAAATATACGTGCGTACTTGTAAGCACCCCTGTGCTGTGTTGTGTCTGCCGCTGCTATCTACGACCATGTGCCAACAACATGCATTCGTCATCAGATCACTCTTTCACAACAACCCCCCTATCATCCGTCAACATTCTCTGTTTGGCGCGTCTGGACATGCATCTTAACAAAGTGGGTGGTGGTATGTATCGACAAGCATTTGCGTATGGACAAACTAAGCACAAACACCCCTTTTAATTCCACGTGGAGAACTTCAAGCCAGCATTGGCGCGAGTGCATCCACAAGCAGCTGAGGGATCTCGAGCGTGGGCGCGTGGCCTGCAACAACCGGCGGCTCCACGACACGCACCGTGGCATGGGGCACAATATTAACAATGGACTTCGGGTTTGTCCGCCGGTGCGTAATGTCGGATGCACCCCACACGCAGCTGACGGGAATCGAACCCGGGACCTTATACAGAGAGTCTGTGGTGCTGCTCATGGACCCCTGCACTACACCCGCCAGGCAGTTGCACCCGCCCCGGGCTGAAACTGCGTCGGCATGCGCTGTCCAGGACGCCAAAACAGTGTCGCGGTTGGGCGTTGCCTTTGGAATCGCGATGCGAAACCATTTCGCCCCAAGCTTCTTGCGGGTAAAAAAAGTAACAAGCTGTCCGACAAAGGGAATCTTGACAGGTGTCGGAATTGTCCAGACTGCCCACGCCTCCATTGACGCGATGTCCGGTGTCTGAGCCAGCACGAGACCAGCAACCTTCGTGTTTGGCCTGGAGGCGAGTGCGAGGGCGTAGAATCCGTTTACGCAGCTGCAGTTGAGCAAAGCGCGACGAATGCCAAGAGATTGCAGCACATCGTCGATTGCATCTGCGCCGGCTTCAAACGAGTGGTTATAGAGTGGGCTCGGCCGCGACATACCGAACCCAGGCATGTCCATCGACACAACGGGACACGCAAAGGCGGCCATAACGGCAATCGCCGCATCCTCACAGTTCTCAGCCACGGCAGGCCCATCCGGGATCAGCACAACCGTTGCTTTCGAAGGCGACCACGCTTCATTTCCGTAGATGCGCACGCGCACACTGCCGTAGCGTGTCTTGACCAACCGGTCTTCGGGGCGCGGACGAAGTCGACTGGCGACTCCCGCGTACAGTAGTGCATCAAAAGCATGTGCGGCAGCGTACACGGGGGCTGCACGACAACCAAACACAATTAGATGCGCACCGATGGCAAGGTCATATGCGATTAAAACAGGTAAAATGCTGTCCGTGTTAGCCGCAGCGCCGTCCAACTCTCCAAAGCGCATGTGAGCCAAAAACAAAATCCCGCGGGCGAGATGATGCACAGCGGGAAAGAGCGTCGATTGTCGAGGACTTCCTGCACGACCACCATTGCGTTCGTCTCCCATAGAAACAACGTTGGATACCACGGCGGCGACGATGCAGAAGATGCCGTGTGCAACGAATTGGGAGACGACACCCGCATGACCCACATTGGAGAGGTAGCGCGAGTTGATCCCGAGCAAAGGTAAAGACAGGGCGATGCAGAGAACGGCAGAGACAGCGGCAAACGAAAGATGCAACAGGCGAACCCGCGTGTTGACATTCGGGGCGAATCCAAGAGCGATCATGGCCGCGGCATAGAGCGCTGTGGCAGTGAATGCCCACCCGTGACAGGCCAATCCGTCACTGCACTTCATAGTCGCAATGGTTGTAATGGTCTGATGATGACGCCTCTCAAACCACGCAACAATGTTTGTTTTTGTCTGTTGTATCGAATCGAATGAAGGCTCCTCGAGAGTCAGGTTTAGTGAGCGTCGAGTTTGAAGCTTTTTGTCGGGCTTATACTGACGTCCAACTCACAGTACCACAGATTAATGTAACAGCAATGTATAATGCCAACATGAAAGCCGAAACGGCCGACGTCCAGGCACCTTATCTGACCCGGGGAGCACGTGATCAGTCGGCCCGGCGACTGTGCACACATGCAGCCGATTGACACCTCCAGCATCCATGAGCAGTGAAGTAGTTTGCCGCATCGAACCCACAATCTTTGCCAAATCAGATTTGCTTTCCTTGCATAGAGAAGATGGCGGAAGCTGCAGCAGCAATAACGCTTCTAACTGATTTCGGATATCGGGATGCATATGTGGGCGTGCTGAAGGGTGTAATCTACGCTGTCAGTCCGCATACCAGAGTCATTGATCTTACGCACGGAATACCACCGCAGGTATGCGCTTGTTGTTTCTAGTTATTTGCTGTGTGTGTGTGTGTGTGTGTGTGTGTGCGCGTGTGCTTGCTTGTCCGTGTGTGTGTGCGTGTGTGTGTGGCGTGTTTGTGCGCCTGCATATGTGCCACCTGCACAATAGAACAAGTCCTGGATAATGCTTAAAAACATCTCACCATTAGAGGCGGCTCCCCTGAGATTATGAATACCCGCCACACTAAGGCACTCGACTGATTTGCGTACTAAAAATCATCCGCCACTGTCGTTTCTCTGTCTCTCTGTCTCCCCATGAAAAACCAGGACATTGCCGCCGCCAGCTTCAATCTTGCAACTTCCGTCGAATACTTTCCCGCCAACACTGTACACGTCGTTGTCGTCGATCCCGGAGTTGGTACTCACCGCCGCGCCGTGGCTGTACGCACGCAGGAATGTGGAACCATTATCTGCCCCGACAATGGCGTCCTCACCGGGGTGCTGTGTGCATTTGGTGTCGTGGATGCATATGAGCTGACTGAAACCAGCTACTGGCGCCCGCGCATGTCACCTGGACTCCCTAGTACGACATTCCACGGGCGGGATATATTCGCGCCCGTCGCCGCGCACCTTGCGTCGGGCAACGTTGACATTGCGCACTTGGGGCAGTCCATTGATCCGGACACTCTCGTCACCCTTCCATTGACAGCGCCCGCGCTTGTGCAGGACTCTGGCGGTGACTATCACATTGAGGGAAGCGTGCAGTACATAGACACATACGGCAATGTCATCACAAACATTCCCACCACACACGTATGCTTTCTTGCGTGGGAATCGGGGCTTCCGGAGCGCACGTGGGTGACATTGACTGCCGAGTCCGAGGACACGGATATGTCGCTGCTCCACGTGACTGTCCGTGATCATGTTGCGCCGTACTCGCGCACGTATGGCGAGGGCGGTATTGGGTCTCTCTTTTGGCTCATCGGGAGCCACGGCTATGTTGAGCTTGCTATCGGAAGTGGAAGTGCCAGCGCCGTCACTGGCGCATCTGTTGGAACCCCCGTTGTGTGCACACTCGCAGACTGAGCGTCCGTCGCGAAAAACGGCCTGTTTAGGGCGTGTCTTCAAATCCACTGCCTGCAAAGCGTACTCGACTGCGCTCACATGTGGTGTCATCTGCGACTCAATGCATGGAGGTCTCCCTGATATGAACACACACGCGCGCACACACACACATCTTTCCCCTGGTGCCGTTGGACAGTCAAAGTCTCCTCCATTTATTCATTCTGCGTCGTCACTGTTTGCGGTGGTTTCTGTGCCCGCCATGATGCGAATGTTGCGTTGGTATTCACGACGTCGGTCGAGGCGCTCTGCTCCTCCGATGGGTATCACGTGCGAGAGGCTCGAGTTCAAATCGGCGCCAACGTATATTATCCTGTCTATTCGCTCGTAATAAGGCGGGAGTGGTGGCGTGTGCCACAGAAAGTCGTGCACCTGCATGGGCGTGCCGATATCGGAGCCGAAGAAATAGCCCATCGTCAGCGCAAGATACCGCTCGAGAAATTCGGCGTCGCCCGAGTGTCTGGAGTCGTCAAATGTGCCGATGCGATCAAAGACGCTTCTTCGGAGCATCATGGTTGCCATAGCGAGTTTGTCCTTGCAGCAGTAGAAGAAATCGCCGCTGAGCTTCCTGTGCACGCGCAGCTCCGTAACGCGGCGTGCGAGAGCGTTCCAGGGAAGGGCAAGCTCCTCGACGGTTGCGTGTGTTCGCACAAACAGCGCCAGCGTCACCTCGGCGCGATTGTCCAGTATTGGCCCAATTTGGCTCGCCACACGGTTGGGGGCGGCGACATCATCTGCGTCGTGGTTCATGTATATGACTCCTGTGCAGTGGCGGATGCCTATGTTCCGTGATGCATACGCTCCGACGTTGCGTGTGTTTCGGACTGCGCGCACGCGAGGATCTTCCATTGCCAACTGCTGCACTATCGAGAAGCTTGTGTCGCTGCTAGCATCATCCACAACGACGACCTCGATGTTTGTGTACGTCTGCCCGAGCAGGGAGCGGATTGAGTATGCGATGGTCTGTTCTGCGTTGAAAAGTGTGATGACTGTGCACACTTTTGGCAGTGGCGCCGGGTCACATCGTGGCGCGTACATTGAAAGCGGGGCACTGTGTCGATGGCTACCGCCCGATTGTGATGCAAATCCGTGCGAGTCGGTGTTGGACAGCTCGTCTTTGATAAATAGATGTGGGGTGGTCACGTGCGTGTGTTTTTTGTACGCGCTTGCGACCGTGTGTAGAACACCTGTGTCGAATGGGCGGACCGATGTGCGCACGCCAAAAGAAAGAATGTCAAAGAGAGACGCATCGATTCCCACGGCAAACGCACCGCTCACCGTGTGCCTCGGATGTTGCGGCGAGGCACGCGAGTGTTGTGTTGGGACGGGTGAGTCATCGTCGGCGCCTGCTGTTGCTTCTCCATCTCGAATGGGCTCGCTGTCTGCCCCGAGATGGAGGATCTTCCAGTTGGGTGGCAGTGCGCGCGCTTGGCGGTCAAATTCGGCCGCAAATGCGTGGTGTATGCGTACGGCATCACCGAGTACGAGAATGCGGCTGTAACCTCGTTTCTTTGCAGTCTCAAATAAGGAGCCGAATGTGGCAAGCAGCGCAAAGTCGGTCGGGGTCATGGCACCCTGGCGGTCGCCGCCGTCGTCCATCTTGTCGGTCGTGGACGTACTTTCCAGAGCGACTTTGTATTTGTGCGAAGCCTCAACAACTGCCGCGCTCGTCGCCTCGATGGCAGGAAACCGCTCGGCTTCGATTCCATTTTTGTCGAACAAAGCTCGCATTATATCGCGCTTCTCCGTGTCTATATCTCTGTTGATGTAAAAGACCCGATCGAAGTACTCGTTCACACTCACGAGCGTGGTCCGTGCCAGCAGAGTTGTCTCGCTCCTGCAAGTGCTCGCCGGCTGTTTCAAGAGCAGTGTGATGATGATGGCATATGTCACTAATAGGGCACTCGCGGCAAAGCGCCTGAACGCCGGTCGGCTGCTGATGAACGCCATCACTTCTGGCAGCCGTTTATTTCCGTTGCTTTTAGGGCGGCCGGCTTCCAACATAATGTTTCTCTTGTTTTAGGCTGTATCTTTGGGATCTCGGCGGGCGGGTGGAGGGCGGGCAGGTGGAGGCGACAAGGTTCATCCATCTTCAACTTACAACTGAATAGTATGTGTTTTGAAAAAGAACTATCGTTTGTGAGCGAAGGAGGTGTGCGAGGGGCTGTAGATCTCTCGGGAAGATACAAGGACACGCGCAGGTTACCCGCGTCCACACACGCGGTTACCTCCACGACGGGCCCAATCATTTTTGCCGAGGATGAGGAAGTAATCTGATTGGAGCGATTTATTTGCCGATATTGCGCGAACGGATTTCATTGGTCCATAGATGTGGCCAATCAGAAGCATTCGACTGACCAGTTTCACGTGAAGTGGCGGAGAGTTTTTTCATCGGTCGTCCGTGGCGGAACTCATCAGCTGTTGGTGTGCGGCATCATGTTGCGGCACATGTGCGACACTGCAATGCTGCCATGATACACAGCTGTTGGGTGTGCGGCATCATGTGCGGGCACATGTGCGGCACTGCAATGCTGCCATGATACACACACATGCAGCTGTTCAGAGAGCAGTCATGGGATCTGCTTGGGGATGCTGCGTATGCCCTTTGCGGTTAGTTTAATCTCACTTATTGATAAACTGCCGTGTAGTCGAAAGCACTGTTAAGTTATATTCATTTGACGACGTTTGCACATTGTAGTAATTACATTGCAAGGATATATAAAAAATGGAGATCCATCCGTGGCAGGTTCAGATTGCGGGTATGCTCTTCATTATGGGCCTCATGCGATTCCTGGGTGAGTTCACACACACACACACACACACACGCACTGCTGTGGATATAAGTGACGTACCAGGCGCTATGAGATCTGCAATTGTACCAGTCGTGATGTGCTTGTGTCTGCATCTCATGCTTCAACATTGCTTGTGCTGCAGAGTCGCGTGCGGCCATGAGGGGATGCCACCGCCAAGCAATGTCCCGTAAGTACCCATACACACACACACACACACCGTTTCAGGTCCATCCATGCAGTGCTTCGTCCTGCGTGCTCAAACTCCGATCCTTTGTCTGCCAACTCGCAGCTCTTGTGGACCGTTGCCTCCGCCTGGTCTTCCTTGTGTTCATGGTCGGCCCATTTTGCTTCTTTGTCGACTCGAAGCTTGTTGGATATCCGCTGGCAACCGGACTGGCCGTGGTTAGTGACATGGCTCTGCCCGCAGGGTGTCGGATGCGTCATCTCTGTTCTGACCCAAGCCCACTTTCATTGCCAAAAAAACACTGCCTTGCATCGCACAACTCATCCTTGTCTTCATTTTGGATCGCAGCTGTACGCATTTACATATGCCGATCTCTCCGAACAACACGGCGGACGACCAAGCAGCGCTGTGCGGAAGTGGTCCATTTGGGCATTTGCGCGCCGCTACTTTGGCATCAAGCTCGTTAAAACTGTGGACCTGGATCCGAAGAAGACGTACATTTTCGGCGTGCACCCGCACGGCATTCTCCCCTTTGGCGTCGCTGTTGCATTGTGCAGCGACTTTCCCGGCGGATGGAGCGACCTGTTCCCCGGTGTTGAATTTCGGACGCTTGCCGCCACGTTCTGCTTCTATCTTCCCGTTTATCGAGATCTCCTTCTTGCGGGCGGTGTCGTTGATGCGGCGCGATACTCCGCCAACAAGATTCTCAAAATGGGACTGAACCTTGCTCTTGTACCTGGCGGCGGTGAGCGGTGTGGCGATCAGCTGTTGTGAATTGCATAGTTAGTGGGGAATTACCTTGCCGATCATGTGGTTCGAATGCGTAATTTTGGTTTTGCGTTTGTTGTCTGTATATCGATCTGCCACACACTGACAAAAGCGCATTCTTGACCACTTCTCAATGTGAACACACATAATGCATCTCTGATCGGTGCAGCCACCGAGGCTCTGTATAGCGATCCCGCAAAGGACGTTGTGTACATCAAGAAGCGCAAGGGATTCGTCAAGCTCGCTCTCGAGCACGGGGCGTCGCTTGTCCCAATCTTCTCCTTTGTGAGTGCATTGCCTTTCTAATGCATGACAGGACACGGCTGATAGTTTGTCTGCATGCGGCACGCACCCAGTTGTTGCTGTTTGTGGAGGCAATCACAAAAGTCGAACTCACACACGACAGATTGCTTCTTTGCCTTTGCCGCCATTCAGCTGACACTATCATCACACAACTGGACTCATATCGCCACACTATAACACGCTACTTCTCTCATCGCCTGTGGAGTCCATAGGCATGGCCGCTAGGACACGACTTGAAATCCTACATCAATCTTCTTGGTGGAGTCAGTCGATGGGCTTATGCCTAATTCAGCTTGAGTACTGAAAGATCTCTACTCCCCCCTTCATCCCCACAATCACGTGCGCAGAACGAGAACAACACATACAGCCAGATGGCCATCACGCACAAGACGGTGTACTATCTCAAGACAAAGTTCCAGCGCATATTCGGTATTTCTCTCCCGCTCATCACGAACATCATACCCAAGCGCACACAGGTCACGGCTGTCGTTGGGCGGCCCATTCCATGCCCCAAGATTGAAAATCCCTCAAACGAGCAGGTGCGCCCAGTCTCTTTCTGTTGTAAAGTGGATGGGGAGAGTGCCTGAGATGCTACTTGAATCCTACATCCTCTCTCTCGTCACTTCTTGTGGAGTCCATGGGCACAGCGCCTGTGACACTGACCTGAATCCCACATTCTGTCTCTCTTCACTTCTCACTCTGTCTCTCTCTTTGTGAGATATGGCCTTGAATCCTGCATTTTCTTTCATTCTGTCACTTTTTCTCTCGCTGTCTCTCTCTTTTGTGGAGTCCACGCGTTATCACCGTCATCACCAAAGTCCGGATTGTGACTCCCACATTATCTCATTCCCTGTGTCAATGTCTCACAGGTTGAGGCTTACCTCCAAAAGTACATTGATGGCATCGTGGAGCTATACGAGGCAAACAAGGACAAGTACAACATTCCCAAAACAAAGCCGCCGCTCGTTGTTATGTAAATCATCGCGCACGACGTGCATGGGTCACGTGCGCCTGAAAATCAACGGTGTATAATAAACCACAAATGCCAACGGCAAGTGGAAAAAGCAGTGCTAAAACTTTTAGTTTCACAAAAGCGAAATTGAAGCATTGGGAAGCCTCCCGTGCCATTGCAAGTGAGACTCACTATAGCTGTTTTGAATGTATGCAAGAAACAAGAATGCAAAGTTGTCAGCCTCGACACTATGAAAAGATGCGTTGCCATGGGGATGCTGCCTCTTGCCTGCATGCATACGCCGTGCGCTGTGTGGGCTATTCCGCGGAACATAAGCAACCGACTTCACTGGTTCGCACCAACACATAGAAACAGCGAGGACGGATATGTAGAGTGCACAAAACAAAACGAACAAAAAATAGACACAGACAGAACCCAAATTTGCAACCACGCGAGCCCGCACACTGCCCCATGCCGTCATGCCGGCGACAGAAGCGCTCGAATTTTTCATTGCACACAAGAAGAAGGGCGGGAGACGACACTCCCACAGCCGGCACCGCATTAGAGAGGGATGGGTGGTGGGTGGGCACGTGAGTGGGGTGGATGGGTTGGATGACGCGTATTTCACACTATATAACAATACTATGTACGATACAATACCCGCACGCTCCTTATTGCGGAAGGAAAGCGCGCGACAGCACTTTCAATGGACAAAACTATGGACACTATGAACAAAACGCGATGGGTGCACGCGCGAAGAGTAATAAAAAAAAAAACCAAACACACAAAATGTAGAATATACACACACTCACACAAAGCGGCACAAAGACGGCATCAGCCACACAAGAGAGTGATATCTCTCTCACCAAAACAACACAATATGCATATATACGTGCGCGAAGCGGGAAAGAAGCACAGAGAGAGCGAGAGCATGACATTCAAGCCACGCCGTATGGGTTGTGTACAAAAGACTCCACGAGAGAGAAAAAAGAAAAAAAGACAAAGACAGAAAAAGAAAGGAGTGCTTGCGAGGCGACAGACGACTGCGTGATGGACAACAGGGGACAGAAAAGTGCCCACACGTAAAAGAGCCACTCTCGACCGGCATGACAGTGGCGAGAAATTGACAAACAAACAAACAAACAGAGCGGCTTCAACAAATGAACGCAATATCAATCCAGTGTCCACCGGGATCACGACGGACAGACACGTACACACACTTGCACCCACTCGACGGCGCGCACATCGGACGCGGCGAACACATCCAGAGTGTCTCAGATGAATACCCAGAGTGTCTCAGATCGATCCTGTCGCAATGAACTTCTCCACCTTAGCAATAATGTGCTTTCCATACGTGTACTTGCGAAGTGAGTGGATGTGGGGCTTGATGCGGGCGACAAGGCCGGCACGCTGCTGGTCGTCCGCAAGATCAATCATTTTCTGGACGACATAGTTGGCGTACTGGTCCTTGATCATGGAGTGCAGGGCGTTTGCGGCAGCATTCGGCCTGAAAGAATCGGCAATGCATGTACATATACATATACACACACAAGTGGGATTGTTAGTGCTTCGTAGAGAAGTTGGTCCATGGACAGTAACAGAGAAGAGAATAAACGTAAGAGGATTCAAACAAACATCCTAGACCATGGAATTCTAACAGGATGCGAGGGAGAAAGATGTGGGATTCAAGTCAGTCTTAGACGCTGTGCCCATGGACTCCACATGAGGGAGAAAGATGTAGGATTCAAGTCAGTGTCATAGGCGCTGTGCCCATGGACTCCACACGGGGAGAAAGAGAGCGCGAGACAGACAGCCTCTGGTGTAGACAAACACACACACAGACTGCACTGACAAACAAGGCCACTGCACCCACGTTTCGCTCTGCATAATAATCTCCTGGATCATAATCGCGCGATCCTGCGGCGACGAGTGACAAATGCACTTCTCGACGACGTTGCTCGCAAACTTGTGCTGGCTGAGTGGCTGTATTTTGCCGCGGAGGCCCTGCACAATCCGCGACCGATCCACAGGACGCCCGTGCTCGAGCACATGCTGAATAACGTAATTCCCGTACTGATCCATGACAAGATTGCTCGTCGACCTATGCATCTCGGCGAGAAGTGGGGCCGTCTGGCGCTCGGGACAGTGCTCCAGGATGCGCTGGATGACACGGCACCCGTACGGATGGGTGGAGAGCGGGTACACTTGTCCCACAAAAGAGTCGACAATAAACTGCAGGCGCTCGGGGGAGACGCGCTCAATGCACTTTTGCACAACGTGGTTGCCGTTCTGATCGCGCACGCACCGCAGTACGTGCCCAGACAGTTCAGCAACAATGCGGAGCTGGTCCTCCGCGGGGACAGATTCTATCGCCTTTTGAATCACCCGACACCCATACATCTGCAGGCTTAGCGTCACCACGTGACCTTCCACCTTCGACGCAAGGCACTGCCGCTGCGTGGGTGTCCCGTGCTCAAAAAACTTTTGAACAACGTAATTTCCAAAAACGTCCGTCATGAGCGACAATGACGCAGGCAAAATCTCATCAAACACGGCCTGTCTCTCTGGCGCCGTCGATTGTTCCAGCCGCTGCTGAATGAAGCGAGATCCGTGCTGGTCGCCGCTGAATTCAACGACGTGCCCGACAATGTCGCCAAGCTGCAAGCTGGGAAGACGACCATTGCGAAAGTCCTCCAAGAGTTTACTGCGGGGCTGATTGCTGTTGTTGTTGTTGCTGTTGTTGTTGGCGCCCGCAGGACCAGACGCAGTAACAGAGGGCGAGGAAGGCGTCGAGGGACCGAGGGGGGACTGCGGCACAACGCCCACGGGAGACACAGGGCCAATTGGTGCGAGGGCTGCGGGCTGCATAGACGACGCTCCGCCACCAACAAGCGGACTTGGGAGCAGCGAAGCATGTTGCTGTTGCTGTTGCTGTTGTTGTTGTTGTTGCTGTTGTTGCTCTCTTGGAATCGCGCCAGGATGCACACCACCGTACGACCCCTGTGCAACGTTACGCTGCATTTGGTGATGTTGGTGTTGCGAATGCTGCGAATGTTGATGCGAGTGCATTTGTTGTTGTTGATGCTGATGTTGTTGCTGGTTCGCCGCCACAGCCTGGGCGTGGGCTTGGGGCAGCCCCCCGTATGCAAGCGGATTGATGGCACCCATCATACCAACATTGCCAATATTCATCGGCACACTCCCAACGCCCAGTCCCAATCCGTTCGCGACTCCATTGCGCGCATGCTGTTGGTGTTGATGGTGCTGCTGCTGCTGCTGCTGCTGCTGTTGTTGTTGTTGTTGTTGCACTTGCATTTGGAATTGCATCTGTGTTGGCGTCTGGTATGCGCCATGACTGCCCCGCCGTCCCTTCCCAGCCTGACCAGCGCCCAACCCATAATGCTGCTGCTGCTGCTGTTGCTGTTGAAATTGTTGTTGTTGTTGTTGTTGCTGCTGTTGCTGTTGCTGTTGCTGCTGCTGCATGTGCGCCTGCTGTTGCATCTGCACAAAAGCAAGCTGCGTTTGCGGCGGAAGATTCGACAGCATCATCGGATTCGCCCCACCCTGAAACATCGCCGCGCTTGCGTGCATTAGATTGCGACGCAGGTACTCTGCCCCGTGCTGCGGGGGGCTACCGTACATTGCAGCCGTGGCCGCGGCCTGCTCCATTCCAGCGTCATCAAGTGAATCGAGCCACTCGGCCGGCAGGAGTCCGGCAGCGGCCGCCATTGACAGCGTCATGGGCGGCGTCGTTCCAAGCAGTGCCGCGCTCGACAACGAGCCGGCCTGGTGACTGCCCATTGACATGCCACCCTTCACACCTTTCATTCCACCAGAGACGTCGATGCCGGTCATGGCTGGGTGGACCATGCCGAACCCAGCTGCAAAGAGGAAGTGTGTCAGAAGAATGACGTCAGCAGCGAATACATGGACATAACATTATCAAATAGCAGCGAAGCACACACATTCATACATATACACAAAAGTCATGGTGCATTGTGCCGATGACTCAAGCTCACGATCCGGACGCCCAACACCCACCCACGCCCATCGGTTGACTGGTGCCCGCGTACATCTGATTGCGGAGGCGCTGGGGATCAAGACCGTTCTCGAGTGCAAACTGTGCAAGATATTGCTGCTGTTCCTGGAGAGACCCATGCTGAATGCACAGAAAGCCAACGAGATTATATTTTAGCGTTCCGTGGACGGAAATAGCTAAAATGTGACTTTGTTACACGACCTCCTTTCTTGTTTTCCTCACACAAATACATGCCACACACACCACACACACCACACACGATGAAATAGATAGTCCATACTAAGGCTAAGGGTTAGGGCTAGTCCTCATCACTAACACCAAGCGGAGTGAGGCGATTGAAGAAAGGCAGCCACTCACCGGTGAGTCGAGCGAGAGCATTCCGATGGCAGCCTCAAGGGGAAAATCAGAACGGTACGACTGAGAGTCCAGCGATGGCGACGGAAGAGTGGCGTCTGCATGCCACACACACATGAGATATATATATATATATAAATGTCAAAATCACGATAAAGATACTTCACGTCACATACAAAACAGACAAAAAAATAAAATCAGAATAAAACGCACACACACACACCTTGATAAGCCGATTCCTGCGCCACATAATTTGGCATGGATACTGCACTGCGCGAGTGGGACAGTGGCTGCGGCTGCGACTGGGGATGCGTGTGTGACTGCGATGATATCGGAATGGACGGCACACTCGCTTGTCTCCGGAGGGGAAATTCAGAGGTAACAGACGACGACGAAAGCAGTCCGGACGACAGAGCCGATCCGTCGCCCTGTGACCGGCGCAGGGACGCGGATGCTGAGTCTGCAGGTTGAGACGCCATGGGCCCATCTGCACCCTGCTGCTGTTGCAATTGGTGCTGCTTGATGACATAGACAGGCGACGGGGTCCTCGGAAAATCCTATGTGTGTGTGTGTGTGTGCGTGTGTGTTTGCGCGCAAGAATAAGAAATCAACACAAACGTATCTAGTCAGCGAGAGAGAAACGATCAATAAAAAGAGGGAAACAAAAGGAAGAGAGAGAGATGTAGGATTCAAGTCAGTGTCATAGGCGCTGTGCCCATGGACTCCACAAAGAGAGAGAGAGAGAGAGAGAGAGAGAGAGAGAGATTGACGCACGCATTTGCTGTTCAACATAATTTTTCCACTTGCCTCTTGAATCATCTCAACGAGATTCCGTGGCTTTGGGGATGACGGCGGCTCGCCAATGACCGACGGGGCGACGTTCTTGGACGACTGACAGAAGCAGGGGGGATAGCGTCATGTGGAGGATGAGTGCGGAGTGAGACAACTGTGTTTGCACAAGGACACAACGCACACATGAGCACGAAACACCCACACCCACACACACTATTACATATGCAGGCACAAGGATGCACAAAAAGCACACAAACAAGTGGGCATAGGACATACCTTCTTCTCAACGAGATGACTAAACTGACTGAAGCCTGTGGAATGTCGCACAAAACAGCCAAACATCAGCAAACCAGACGAGTGCTTCACAAGAGTGGTCACACACAAACACACAACAATACCGGGTCATTGCACATTCCACGCTCAACAGCGTTATACAACACCCACTCTCCGCATCGTGCCCTTGCTGCGAGAACAGCGACCACTGATAGTATGCCTGCCCGGGCGGCAACAGGGGCGGCGGAAGTCGCGGATCAAGCGGCCGTCGCGAGTAATAGAATGCGCTGTAGCCAGGATCCAGGCGCGGGTCGTCAGGACTCAGCGTCGCGAGAATGTCTGCAGGCAGCTCCGGGGCCACCTGTGGAGGCGCGCTGCTCGACCGCCCAATGTCGGCCCCGGCAATACGCGAAAAGCTTTCAACATCACGCCGGTCCTTAAGCAGCGCAGCCAGCTGCGGATGGAGGGTCGTGCAATCGTTAATACATGGACGAGGCTATATGTCAGATAGTCTGAGGGGACAGAGTGCATGAAAGTGCGAGCGAATAAAGCAGTGAGCAATCGCGATGCGATTATAAGGACTCTCCATGTGAATATATGTATCCCACCTGCCCATGAGCCGGTGCCTTTGCAGTTGGCTGCGACATTGTGGGAAATGCGCGAGACGACGATGTGGTCCGTCCGCCACCGAATTCTCCCAATCCGCCGACGTCACCCATGTTTGGTCTTTGTTGTTGCCTACTTTGTTATGAGCCACAGCCCAAAGTGAATCGCAAGGGACTTCCCGCACAGAAAGAATCAGACGAGACCTTTCTCAGCAGATAAGAGCTCTGAATCGCGAGCCTCGTGGAGCGGCCGCGGTGCTTCACAGGGAACCCATACAACGTTTGCGCTCGAACGCTGGCACTGCGATCCAATTCGTTCAAATGTGTTTGGCGATAACACAGGCGAGTTGAAGGAGAACAATAGTAGCGAATGCGATTCACCAGTGACGGTGTGTGACCATGGGAAGATAAATGTTCGCAGAAGTGGATGCGCTTCACAAGTTCAGTGTAAAGAGTGACAAGGCCTGAAATCGGATGAGATGCAGCCAAAGCTGTGTTGACGTGAACGTCTATGCGTCCTTGCAGAAACGCATGCATCCAGGACAGGTATCTCTTTACCGCATGAGCAGACAGGGGCAAAGATGGCACGGAGACAGGATGGAGGTGGGATGGAGACAAGATGGAAGTGGATGCAAGATGGATGCTGCATGCAGACGCACAGAGAGGATGCCCCTTGTCGATTGAGGATCACAACGACACCGGGAAGTGGACGGAGATTCGTGGCAATACTCAATTTAGTCACATGAAAATAATTACTTATGTATGTAGTCTAATCTCGGGGGAATTCCAGCTTTTAGTATTATACCGCGAACTATCAAAATATGGCGGCCGATGAACAGCAGCGCTTTTAGCCGTGGAACTGAAAACACAAACGCATAATCCACAAGCGTATGAACTCACAGAAGCGAATTGTGTTAAACAAACTACATTGGTTCTAGCTCAACTACAAGTGATATTGGTGGTTGTTAGTACTGCGTCAGTTGTGGGATTCTCACGTGTAAAGCCGCGGCCGGCAAAGCTCTTGCACTACTTTACGGTACAGAGAACAGCAGAGCGAAGGTAGGTATGTTTTTTGAGAGAAAGATGCAACATTTCCAACACATGCACATTTTAATCGACAGGGTTCATACCGCGTTCTTCCAGTCTCTATACTCTCAAAAACGGCGTACAGCGACGAACATCCAGCCCTGGCGCCCGCTGGCGTCGTCCCGCTCCCACAGATCAACAAATCCGTCATTACGGCAGCTCAGCATTTTCTTGCCGTGATCAGTGCCGCCAGCAATGTGAAGATTGAAGTAAAAAGTCGTGCCAACACGATGAGGCTGCCACCGCTGGCGCCCGCTACCGTCGTCATGCGAGTATAGGTCGACGTGCCCATCCGTACCGCAGCTCAGGAGCGTCTTGCCGGGATTCGTGCCGCCAGCAACAAAGATGTTGAATTCACGAGGGTTTCCGTTGACTTTGTGCACCCTCCAACGTTGGCGCCCGCTGACGTCGTCGTGGGAGTACAAATCGACGTATCCGTCAGGACGGCAACTTAGGACTGCCTTGCCTTGATCGGTGCCTCCGCCGACAAAAATGTTGTAATCGATTCCCTCGATCACATTGTCAAACTCGACGAGCCACCGCTGGCGACCACTGCCGTCATCGTGCGAGTACAAATCGACGTGTCCGTCAGTGCCGCAGCTGAGGAAGAATTTCCCAGGATTCGTGCCACCAGCAATGACAATGTTAAAGGCGTTTCCCCCAATGTTCACCAACTTCCACCGTTGACGACCGCTTCCGTCATCGTGAGTGTAGAGATCGACGTGTCCGTCGGTGCCGCAGCTCAGCAGGACCTTGCCCGGGTTGGTGCCGCCCGACACGTAGATGTTGTATTCGTCGCGGCTAATCTGACGAATTATCCATTTCTGACGATGACTGTTGTCGTCGTGCGAGTAGAGGTCGACGTAACCGTCGGGACGACAGCTTAAAAGATGCTTCCCTTGCTCAGTGCCGCCTGCCACACGCAAGTTGTACGAACCCTCCAGGCTCATCCTTGCGTTTTGTTTGGATTAGTGCCTGTGGTGCGTTGTGTATATGTATGCGTGTGTATTCATTAGTATGTGCTAGTGCCTGGGACAAAGACCAACAAGATTTTATCGTGAAGAACATGCTTTGTTGTTGTAGAGGTGCACTGTGAACCTAATCTGCTTGCCAGCAGCTAGGAACGCGGGCCTCTGCCAAACAAACGGCAGTCACTTATTATCAGGGAATAAACACACAAAACAAAACAAGCAGACCCACCCAGTAATGAAGCAATGACCAGTCATAGAGCGAATCTAAAAAACTGGGAAGCAATATATGTTTTTATCCTGCCTGGACAACGGAACTGCACCCGCGGAGTCAAGCCGGGTTTTGTTTACAACCAGACAGACTTTCGAGGTTTCGGATAAGCCGGGATCAAATCACGTGACAACATGACATCACAGATCACGTGACATATCGCGTTGGCGCCTTAGCTCGTGAATCGGCAAAACCCACCAGCAGTGCGTGATTACTCGGGAGCAGAATTAGTGAAAAAACACAGAAGTGTGCGAGAGAGAGAGGGAGAGAGTGTGTGTGTGTATGTGAAATAAGAGGTCGAGAAAGGGGGAAAAATGGCGCAACATATTCTGCATTCCGGGTACCATCACGAGGTGCTGCGGAAGTGGCAGTCGCCCAACACGGATCTCGCCCTCGAGAGACTCATGTACCCGATTTTCGTCAGGTCTGTTGTTTTGGCGAAATAGGCTCGAATGCCTCAACAGCACACGTGCATATTTATTTTTCTGATGTTAGCATGCCTTAACATTATCATGTTCCTAATATTTTCATCGAATTCTTCCGACAGTGATGTACCGGATATCAAAGAGCAAATTGGCAGCCTCCCTGGGCAATATCGGTATGGAACGCCACACGGAAGTCGCAGCGATGCGCATGACTACGCACACACACGCGCATGACTACGCACACACACACGCACATAAAATGACAACCAGCGCATGCTTAGCACTCACAGGACCTGTAGCACCCACGCTTCTCCTTCGTAATGTTTGTGCCGTTGACCAATTGCGTATTGCGGTGTGTGTGGATGGATTGCAGCTTTGGTGTGAATCACATACGCGATGTCATCGGACCCCTTGTTGCGAAAGGGCTCAAGTCTGTACTCGTGTTTGGCGTTCCCGTCAATGTTGCAAAGGTGAGACAGATCGTGTGTCTGCATCTTGAAGTATAAGTAATGTGCACACTTCCGAATGTTTTCTGTGTCATCGATTGATAGCGTCGTCAATTAGACCCCGCCTATCGACTGATCCGATTTGCAACGCCATGGGTGGGGGTTTGCGGGTGCAATGAAGGACAATAATGGCACGTGCGCGGATACGGATGCGAGCCCCGTCGTACAGGCAGTGAAGATTCTCCGGTCAGAATTCCCCGCTCTTGTTGTTGCCTGCGACGTGTGCCTCTGCGCATACACAAACCACGGCCACTGCGGTTGGTACATGCACTTACGTCTGAATGTGTTTATGTGTCCCGACGCATACGCTTCTGTGTGTGAAAATGTGTTTGTGCATGTATGTGCGCGTGTGCGTGTGTTCGTAATTAATATGAACACATTCCTTACCTTTACAGGCGTGTTCGATGAGTCTGGACAACTTGACAACGAAAAGAGCATCAAGAGACTCGCCGCGGTTGCTCTTAGCTACGCCAAGGCTGGTATGTACACCCAAGCCCCAGTTGTGTTGTTGCTGCTTTGAGAGTTTTCCAAAAATCGCTTTCCCGCATTACAAATTACCGAATACATCCTGTGTAGTTTGTTGCATGTAATGGCCTGCATTGTGCGTGTGTATGTGTATATATACACGGTGTATGCATGTGCGTATGCGCACATTTTCTGTTCATGTGGGCACCTGTGTGCTGTGTGGATCTCGTCTGATTCACAGGATGTCACGTGGTGGCGCCGTCGGACATGATGGATGGCCGCATTCGTGCGATTCGCGAGGCCTTGTTTGCCGCGGGGCTGGCCAGTCGGGTGGGGAATCGCAAAATCCACGTGACTCTCAACTTGACCTATAACACGTCGTGTGAATACCCGCCGCACACAGACATGCACGCACGCTCACATGATTACATGCTCACACTGTCACCTACATTCATGTATGTATGTATGCATGCACGCTCACCCACATACATATAATTTTTGCATGCACGCACGCTCAACTACGCATTTGTAATGTATGCATGCACGCATGGCAACATACAGCACCACTGATTTACTGGTCCCTCTCGCTCCGATTGCACTCCACGCCTCATGACTCACGCCAACACAGGTGACCGTGCTCAGTTACGGCGCCAAGTTCGCCTCTGCATTTTACGGTCCTTTCCGGTGCGTTGGAACACATTAGTGCTTGCGACAGCAACATCCTTCGTTTGTGTGTGCAGATTTTCGATGGATGAGCAGCGACACTTGAGTCACTCATTTTAAAGAACCCGATGTATTCATGGTTCTTCTAAATTATGTTATTCGGCGGTTAATTAGGGATGCTGCCAAGTCCGCACCTGCCTCGGGTGACCGCCGCTGTTACCAGCTCCCCGTGGGCGCATCCGGACTGGCTATGCGCGTGGTGGTAAGTATATGTTGATGCAGTCATTTGGTGAATCCCTCACTCGACTGTGAGAGGGAACTGCGAATGCGAACAGTGCGGGCAATGCGGACATTGTCTGGACGCTTTTGGAAGGGTCATGCACTGATGCTGATAGTGACGGTTGAAATTGCCTTCCCTGTTAGGAACGCGACATCAACGAGGGCGCCGATATGGTCATGGTGAAGCCGGGTGGCCCTTATTTGGACATTGTTCGCGCCGTGAAGGACAAGGTATGCGGCAAAGCGTCATTTTATCACAATTGTTGATTGCTCCACAAAGCACCCATGTCCATGTCTGCGTTGTGGAATCGATGCCGATGTGCACTCGTTCAATACGCCATTCCGCTTCTTCCCCTCTTTCACAGTTCCCCCATGTGCCTCTCGCAATCTATCAGGCAAGTATCCTCGATTCTTGGCGGTTATTTATATTTTGTAACGCCCGATTATGTGGTTTGCCTGGTCTCCCATTTCCCAATACGGCGCTGGGAGGCTTATTTTCTCCTTTTGTGCCTTTATCTGCCTGTGACATTGCAAATTAGGTCTCTGGAGAGTATGCGATGCTGTGCCACGCTGCGGCGGCCGGTAGTTTTGACCTTCGCACGGCTGCACTCGAATCGCTTGTGGGCATGCGACGCGCCGGTGAGCTCCTGATAGCTTCGTACTTTTGTGTGCACTTGATGTAGTGTATGTGCACCGCAACCATCAACTGAATGTGTGTGCGTGCGTGTGTGTGTGTGTATGTGTGTGTGTGCGCGCCTATTTTGTAGTTGTGCATGTGCGCGTTGCCCACTTCAATGCTCACACGACGACATACACATTTTCGCATTGGCAAAACAGGGGCTGACATGATAATAACGTACTTCACACCGCAACTTCTTGATTGGCTTTCTGCTTAACGGCGATAAACACTCAAATTCGAACATTCTCCGTGAAATAAATGGTTTTTACGTGCACGAACAGAGAGACACACATGTGCATGTCCGTGTCACCGGGCCAACAGCAAAATACAGCGGTGACCGTTTGCGGCGTAAACAATATGCGTCGATTCCAGCAATGAAGGCGGGCATCGTGCGCACGCGCCAACAAATGGCTCTACAAAATGGCACGCCCAACGGTTCAACGACGGATAGCGAGAAATGATTTCACACATGACCCGGGAATCAAATGCTAAGTAGCCGAATAAGGAAGTGCACATGCTCAGTTGGCAGAATAAGGAAGGGCACGGGGCAGTTTGAATTCCTGCCGAAATTGGCCGCAATCGCTGAGATACTCGTTCTCCACACGAAGAATGTTCCACACAAAGCGCCTGTTGTTTTGTTTGAGAGAGAGAGATAGGAGGAGGAGAAGGAGGAGGAGGAGGAGGTGGTGGTGATGATGGTGTATAAGTGAGCCTGGTTATATCTCTTTATCCCGCACGCAACACGCACACATCTTCCACGCCATCATAAGTAAGTATGAACATAACATACTAAGCATAACAAAGCGGTGACATTGCACCCCCCCCCCCTAACAGTAGCGTTGTGAGTTGTTGCAAGCACACATGCCCCAAGTTAAGCAATATACCAACTGCCGAGGTGTGGGGATCGATTACTCGCCTGAATAGTTCTGCGAAGGCGAGGCACGTGCGCAGAATGTCCGACGGAAGCGAGACTCCGATGATTTGCGGCGACACCGTCAGAGTCCACAGCATGCGCATGAGCAGATCACCCACCATGCACACGTAATAAAACTGCAAATGGCACCGTTGTGTTGTGTTGTTTTGTGCGTGGGTGGGTGCGCGTGATGCATGGTTTGAATATGAACAGAGGGAACATGCATCAGAAAATTAACCCAAACAGCGCACCCGACACAAGAGCATATGAACAAACTGTGCTTTCTCATGTAGCCCTCTATCCTCCATTCAGCGGCGTCCATGGTCATAGCACACAAGAAACCGACTCAAGCCCCACATCCATCCCCTCATTCTCTCGCGCTGTGCACATGCTTAGACAATGGCACACACAGACAAAAAGTGCACGCGCATTCAACAACTCCACAGACAAGATTCTTTCTACAACATTAGGAGGTACAAGGTTACTGCCAGGGACAGGGACATGCATTGCAAACCCACCATCCTCGGGAAGAGAAGTTCGCGGCGGAGAAAGCGCGGTCCCGTCTTCTGCAAAAGACCCCAATCCATCTTGATGTCCCACCAATACGTGAAGCACGTCGCAATTATGGACGAACATACCCATAATTTCCTATAGATTGTCCATTCAGTGCCACCCGGAGACGCTGTATGACGAACACGTGCACACACACGCACACACACACACACACAACACACGCAGCGAAAGAAGCAAAATAAGAAAGGTAAGCACAACAACTCATAATACAATTCAAGGTCATGTTCCACATACACAGATATCATAAACATCATATGCACACAAAAACACCACCCGTCATGTAACACAATTAGACTCACGTTGATTTGCATCATCCAGCGTGGAAAAGAGGACGACAAAGAAGGTCGTCGAGTACTTTGCGGCGTTTGCGAGGTGCGGGAACGCATTGCGTGTGTCAACAAAACGTCGGATGCACTGGAGGAAGCGCAGCCATGCAGGGAGCGCGCTGAGCACAGGCCTGACGCCGACGGGCCAGCCCTTGCAGCGAAAGGGGTCTGCACGTGCCCATATGACACCACGTGACACCACGTGCATGGTTGTGTTTTTTGTGGAACAGACGCCATGAATACACATGAGTATTGACATCGAGACGCAACGCGGCATTATGTCCCAACACACATTTCATCTCCCATATCAACTGTCACACAAAGAGGAAAAAGAACCAAAAAACAAATAAACATAACAACAGGAACAAGAAACAACTGTAACATCCATCGAAATGCCCAATTTTACCTACCCGACGATCCGTTTGTTGCAATGACGAGGGTTTGACAAAAGAGAAACTCCATGTCGATGAACATGATCGCCATGCTGTTGAACTGATCGGCGAGCCAAAAGTCCGCAAAGCGCACCTTTGTGAACGGCGCGGAAAACACGCGCAGCTGTGCAAGAGAGAGACGTGTTGTGTGCGTGCGTGCGTGCGTGCCCGTATGTGTATGTGAGAGAGATCGGGTCCAGAATGCAGGAACAGGGGGAGGAGAATAGGAATGAAAAAAGAACGACGGTCAGGAAGCCAATCGATACGCAACAACTGATTTCCCCACGCAGTGATGTATGCATGAGCACATACAGGGACCGACAAGCACAGACAAGAACAGACAAAAGGTGAAACCAAAGCAAATGCCGAAGCAGACACATTCCGCACAAAGCACAGTTGCAACTGACACTCACAATGTGGTAGATGACCCAGTATCGCGCACTGCGGTGGAAGATTCGCAGCGGATTGATAAAGTAGAGTATGTACACGAGAAACAAGGTCACTGGCATGTACTCCGCGGGCACTATTGTCGTGTGGTGCACAGTGAGGTACACACACACGACCCACAGCAGGCTCATCAGCCCCGCCATCTGCAGGCAAGGAGGGGGGGGGTGGGGGTGCGTTGGTTGGGTCAAAACCAAAAAAAAAAGAAAACGGGCAGCGATTACGACAGTACTCGTCATGGATGCCATGAACCGCAGGGTGAGCAAAATGAGAGCAAACTTTCTTCCAGACAGGACAGAGCCTTGGCAAACCCCATCGACTCAAAAGAGAGGGAGGGAGGGAGGGAGGGAGGGAGAGATACTCCGAGATGGCGATGAGACACTCACCTCGAATATCTGGGCGTGCGTCAGATAATTTGTCGCATCAAATTCGAATATGAAGACATAGTTGATGTTGTTTCGTATCCAGAGATAGACGTTTGCCCCAAACAGATAACAGAAGCATATCGGCAGAATGAGACCGCGATACATAGTGTACTGGGGCTTCCACGTCGAGAAGCCGTCCGCCTCGCTCGCTGTAGGCAACAAAAGACACACACACACACACACACACAAAAGAGGAAGGGAAAAGCCGGATTCTGTCAGTGAGGACTTAATCATGTAGCCAGTGTGCCCAGGGACTTCATAAGAGAGAGGGGGGGAGGGAGAGGGAGAGCGTGTGTATGTGTGTGTGTATGTGTGTCAGTGAGATAAGAGAGTGAGAGAATGAGAGTGATTGAGAGGGAGTGAGAGGGTGACAAAGTGATGTACCAGTGACGATGAGCATGATGACCATGGGAAGGCACGCGCCGACATATAGCCCCGCCATGAACATGGACCACTTGTGATCGTGCTTGTTCTGCATGCACATGAATCAATTGAACAAAACCAAGCGTCGTCAGAGAAACAACACACACACACACACACACACACACACACACACACACACACACACACACACACACACACACACACACACACACACGCGCGCGCACAAGCACACACACACACGCGCAAGCACACACATGATATTGTTTGGTAAGTTGTTCACTTCATTTGATAGAATGAACAGTTCCTCATCACATAGGCAGCACACAGATGTGAGCAATCACACGACACTGCCGGTTGCGGACAACAGCGGCACGAACCTTCCGTTTCGAGTACTCCCCCAGCTTCTTGGCATCATTTGAGGGGTCCTTGAAGCCCATTCTTTCAGCAAGGATTTTCTGCATTAGGAAGGGAGAGGGTGGCGGGGGGACGACAAATGGAAGAGACGACATAATCATCAACGAATGATGAAAAGAGGTCCAAGACGGCGAGCCATGTTTGAGTGTGTGCAGTCCTCTACAAACGTACCATGCGGATATCACAAACAGCAACACCACAATAAACAACACCGTGCCAATATTGAACCCAAAAATTGATAATATATAATACAACCAAATCTGAAACAAACAAACACACACACACACACACACCTCCGTTTCGTTGGAAATGCGGTCGAGTTCAGATCGCTGGAAGAAGGGTGCGGCCTGCACCTTACGAATATACTCTTCTTGAAGCTTCACACCAAGCATCTAAAGCAAGGAGAAGTAGGCACACGCGCAATGCGTGTTCAGGTATGAAGTAAGCAATTAGACGAAGGCGAACAACGACTCCTTGAAGTCCACAACGATAGACACTATCGCCCCACCTTATCGTGCTTCTTGAGGATCTTGACAAAGCCAGTGTAGTTCAAGATCTAATGAGGCAAAAGAAAAGAAAAAGTAGGAATAAGTATAATTGGAAGAATAAAATAGATTCTGTTGTACAATTGCAACAAAACACACACACTGAAAGCCAAAACCGTGCATGTTACGTTACACAACACACACACAC